>CAUYON010094996.1:0-15183 GCA_963573935.1 Arctocebus calabarensis
TCACCCTGGATAGAGTGCTGTGGCATCACAGCTCACAGCAACCTCCAATTCCTGGGCTCAAGTGAGTCTCTTGCCTCCGCCTCCCAAGTAGCTGGGACCACAGGCGCCTGCCACAACGCCCGGCCATTTTTTGGTTGCAGCCGTCATTGTTGTTTGGTGGCCCCGGCTGGATTCGAACCCGCCAGCTCAGGTGTACATGGCTGGCGCCTTAGCCCGTTAAGCCACAGGTGCCAAGCCTGGGCGATTTTTCTGTTGCAGTTGTCATTGTTGCTTAGCTGGCCTGGGCTGGGTTCAAACCCACTAGCCTTGGTGTATGTGGCTGGCACCATAACCACTTTGCACGCTGAGCCACAAGGCATAATTTCTATGCTAAGGAAACGTGTGAAGAAGTGGGGGTGACTAGCAATTAGGCAAGGACTCTATGGAAGCACAGAGATGAAGCCCCTATGTTGTCCTGAGTGTGTGGTAGGGGGTGAGGCAGGAAGTACCACCACAGATGAACAGGATTCGGAGGAAGGGTCAGAGTTTTCTTAAAACAAAAGAAAGAAAGTTTTCTAGGCTTAGGGGACTGAGGAGGTGTTAAGACTGCTTAACAGCTCTCAAGGACTCAGTAAGGGAGGTAAACTAGGGTTGGACTTTGGACTTATCCTCAGAACAGTGAGAAGCAAGTGAAGGGCATTAAGCCCACAGGGACATCCACACACGTATTCTTCAGAAGGATCATCCCAGCTGCCCTGTGCAGAACCCAGGGAACACAAGAGCAGAGGTGGGGAGGCCCGTTCCGCGTTTTCTCCTGTAATTGCAACAGGCATAGAAAGGATTAGGAAAACCAGAACGGGCGGGACACAAAGGCACGCTGGGCCCTGATGAATCTCCCGGAATATACTGGGAGTGTTGAAAACACGAATTCTGGCTCGGCGCCTGTGTCTCAAGCGGCTAAGGGTTCGAATCCGCCAAGCAAAAGATGGCTGTAACCAAAAAGTAGCCAGGCGTTGTGGCGGGCGCCCGTAGTCCCAGCTACTTGGGAGGCAGAGGCAAGAGACTCGCTTGAGCCCAGGAATTGGAGGTTGTTGTGAGCTTTTTTTTTTGAGACAGAGCTTCAGGCTGTCACCCTGGATAGAGTGCTGTGAAATCACAGCTCACAGCAACCTCCAATTCCTGGGCTCTCTGCCTCCCAAGTAGCTGGGACTACAGGTGCCCACCACAACGGCTGGCCATTTTTTGGTTGCAGCCGTCGTTGTTTGGCGGGCCCAGGCTGGATTCGAACCCGCCAGCTCAGGTGTACGTGGCTGGCGCCTTAGCCCGCTGAGCCACAGGCACCGAGCCTATTGTGAGCTTTAATGCCATGGCACTCTATCCAGGGAGCTCAAGACAGCTTGAGGCTCTGTCTCAAAAAAAAAAGAAAAGAAAAGGTGAACAAGTTGCTTATTGAAGCATTACTGAGAACAAATTGGTATGTTTTTAAACCCCTGGTTTCAAAATGTCATATTTTTATTCAATTCGTGCAGAATCCTTTGGTTCTAAGTATACTTAGGTCAAGAAAATGCTAAATTATTTTAGTTCAAGCAAGTTCTTAAAAACTCTTTTTAATGTTTTCTGTTATTTGTAGGTGACATAAAGGGTCAATATACAGAAACTCTGCTGGCAGGATCCCTGGCCAAAGCCCTTTGCTGTATCCTTGGTGTCTGAGTTACATAGAAGGTGTCTTCTGTAACAAAAATGTCTTGTGACATTTCTTAGAACTGTAGTCATCCATTAATAGAAGGCATGAGTGTAATAAAGTGGTGGATAATACAAAAGTAGTTTATCTTGGCTTTGAAATGTTTTTAAGATAAGTGGTACAAACTCAAAGTGGAAAAGATTGGAAAACTCTAGTTTCTACAGTATGTTCTTTTGCCTGCAGCCAGTGCTGCTTCATGATGGTTGCTTGTTTCTTATTCTAATAAATTGGGGCTTTTGAAAAATTTTTGTCTTCTTTGAATTGGGAACAGTGTTTGATTTTAAAAGCTGTTTGCTGACCCTGAAGCTTAATAAATGAGTGACTGCTTGTCTACAGGCAAGCAGATTATTCTGCAGTTAGCATAGGGTAAAAACACCTTCCTGAGTTTTATCGTTTGTGTGATGTTCTCTCATCCTTATGTAATCAAAATTAGGGGAGTGGGACAGTATAGAGTAATTTGTCCCAGACTTTGACTTGGTTGCCTGATCATCTATGTGTGGTTTCCAAATTTATTACTTCAGTTGAGTGGATTACTGATTTGCTTGTGATCCCAGCATTCAAATCTAGGACATGGTCGATAATAATAACAGGACAAACATATATTGGTAATTTTAATCTTCTGAGAAAGGATCATATTTTGATGAGGTTACAAAGCCCAGTTGATTGCAGGTTGGTAACTGGAAATCTCCAGTGACTCTTATGTATCTATCACAGCAAGCGGAGGTTTTTCTTTTTTATCTAGGTAGATTCTGGGTTTGTTTAATTAAAATTTGAGGTTATTTTTATGTTCACTATTGATATCTGTGAAATAAAATATTTTTGTATTTCTTAATGATAAGAAATTAAGACATTCACAGAATGAACAAGGAAGTTAAAGGTAGGAGACTCTGTTTTTCTATAAGAACTGTAATCCTACTTGTTTTACTATTGTATGTTAAGTGGACTGCCTAAAAATTGATTAGGAGGGTGGCGCCTGTGGCTCAGTGAGTAGAGTGCTGGCCCCATATGCCGAGGGTGGTGGGTTCGAACCCAGCCCCGGCCAAACTGCAACAAAAAATAGCTGGGCATTATGGTGGGCACCTGTAGTCCCAGCTACTCGGGAGGCTGAGGCAAGAGAATTGCCTAAGTCTAAGAGCTGGAGGTTGCTGTGAGCTGTGACGCTATGGCACTTCACCGAGGGTGACAAAGTGAGATTCTGTCTCTAAAAAAAGAAAAAAAAATTGATTAGGAAACCATATATGTTTAATAAGGTTCATTTAAATTATAATCTGTTTTTATTTTTATAGATAATCAAGAAATGAAATCAAGGATATTGGTAAGATTAAAAAATTAATACTCTTTATATTTA
The DNA here is from genome assembly GCA_963573935.1 of Arctocebus calabarensis. Classification (NCBI taxonomy): domain Eukaryota; kingdom Metazoa; phylum Chordata; class Mammalia; order Primates; family Lorisidae; genus Arctocebus; species Arctocebus calabarensis. Next base: position 3,069 of record CAUYON010094996.1, read on the forward strand.
ACTACAGACAATTGGAAAACAATGGGAAATAAGACCAATTTAGAATAGAAGCAAAAAATTGATAAATATTCAGAATTAATTTAATAAAGTATGAAACTGATTGTGAAGAAAAGCTGAAGTTCAGAGAGAAATGAAAGAAATAAATGGAGGACCATATTTTATTCTTGGGTGTTGATTTTTCTAAAGTCACACTGTAAATTCAATATAGTCTATTTATTTATTTACTTATTTATTTGTTTTTTGAGACACTCTGTTGTTCTGAGTAGAGGGCTGTAGCTTCATAGCTCATAGCAACCTCAAACTCTTTGACTGAAGGGATCCTATTGCCTCAGCTTTCCGAGTAGCTATGACTGCAGGTATCCACTACAATGCCTGGGTAGTTTTTTCTTCTATTTTAGTAGAGATGGGGTCTTATTCTTATTGAGGCTGTCAATACAGTCGCAGTTAGAATATCCATAAGATATTTTTTTTCTGGCAGGGTGGAATGGTTTAAAAAAGAAATTCAGCAGTTTATCTGGAAGAGTAAATCTGAAAATGAATAATAGGAACTTGCTCTGTTAGTCATTAAAATACAATATAGGTGTGGTGGCTCATGTGTGTAATTGTAGCACTTTGAGAGGCCAAGGTGGAAGGATCCCTTGAGCCTAAGAGTTCAAGACTGCCATGAGCTATGATTGCATCGCTACACTCTAGCCTGGGCAACAGAGAGAGACCCTGTCTCAAAAGAAAAAAGAAAAGAAAATATGTTTAGTCTTACTAGGAAGCAAAGAAATGTCTAATGAGATTTTCCTTGTTTGCTTATTGGCTCAGCACAAAGAAAAACGTGGTAGTTCTTGACAATAGTGTTAGGAGTTGGTTATTTTCATGCATCATTGATGGGAGGATAAATTGGTAAAATTTTTCTGGAGGGCAATTTGGTAATCTGTATCAAAATTAAATGTACGTACAATTTAGCAATCACTGATTATCTTTGGGAGGTAACTGGGGATTTGTGCAGAGGGTATATGAGGGTGTAATCATAGTGCTGTTTAAATCTGTGAATTGGAAACTGCTTAAATGTCCTCTATAGTTAATTAAATAGTAGAAATCTATTAAATCAGGCCTAATATATATACTCTAATTTATTGACATAAAAATATTCTCTTTCCTAATACATATATTGTGAACTGAAAAATCAGGTTGTAGAACACTAGGTAGAGTATCATCCAGTTATTCTGTGTGTGTGTATTTGTGTCTTTGGGGTGTGAGTATACGTACTTGCCCGCATAGATGCTCTCTAGAAAGGTGTTCATCAAGCTATTTACAAGGATTTAGGGAGAAATTTTGTTGTCATCTTTACACTTTAGGTATTATTTAATAATTAATGGGAAGACAAATTGGAAAAATTATATTAATCATAGCTCAAGTGTCACATATACAATCACTGTATATTGTGACACTTGAGTCAAAGTACTGAGTGAGACATTTGAGAGGGACGTGCCTGAGAGGTATAAACATTGCTGTGATTGGGCGGTGCCTGCGGCTCAGTGAGTAGGATGCTAGTCCCACATACCAAGGATGGTGGGTTCAAATCTGATCCCGACTAACAACAACAACAAAAAAATTGCCGAGTGTTGTGGCAGGCACCTGTAGTCCCAGTTACTCGGGAGGCTGAGGCAAGAGATTTGCCCAGTTCCAGGAGTTGGAGGTTGCTGTGAGCTGTGTGATGCCATGGCTCTCTATTGAGGGCGATAAAGTGAGACTTTGTCTCTACAAAAAAAAAAAAAAAAAAAAATTGCTGTGATTTTTTTAGGTGATTAAGGCTGCAGAAGACAGTGCATTGCAGTATATGAACTTCATGAATGTCATCTTTGCAGCACAGAAACAGGTGAATTGAGAACCTATCTTTTAAAAAATATTTCTTTAATAATGAAGGGAGGGAACAATTATTAATGGGCTGTTCAGAGAGACAGTCTGAGAAAATACCTGTGTTAATTAGGGATGGGGATCCAGAATCCATATTGTGTACTTGTTATTTCTCTACCTGGGGTCCTGGGTTGCTTGGGAATTTGATGGGCCCCAGAACACTGTGCAGTGCAGTTTCGCATATAGTTTCATGGCATTCAGGTAACCCCTTTTAGTTTACCCGTGGACTCCACAGTAAGAATCCCCAGCTTGACAGTTGGTGCAAAACATGCTTTGATTTCCTTCTCTTACTTTAGTGAACTTTGTAAAAATTCAGTATTTTAACTTTGCAATAACTGAAATGTTTAGGTAAATCATACTTTCTTCCTTATACCTTTTAATAAGTGAAAGAAAATCTTCTAAAAACTTAAGTTTTAACGTAAAATGCTGCCTGTGTTATTATCTGTATATTCTGTAATATTCTCACAGACTGGCAAGATGATACAATGAAAAGAGCACAGACTTTGGAGACAGGCAGAGTAGGGTGACAGCTCTGCCACCCGCTGGCTTTGTGACCACAGCCTGGCCGAGTCCGGGGTGCTTTAGCTGCCAAATGCAAATGAATTATCTACCAGGCAGAGTCTGAGCTACTTTGAGAACAGAGCCTGGCACATAATAGGTTTCCAGTATAGGGTAGTCATTAATGTTATTATTCCTATAGTATTTTCAAAATGTTCTTTTCAGAATATTTTGATTGATGCCTGCGTTTTGGACTCTGATTCAGGACTCCTCCAACAGGTATGTTTCAAGGGAATGCTTGGTGTTTCTTATGAAAATTAATGATTTTTTATTGATTATAATTTAAAATGATAATTCTTTGGCTATATTGAATTAAATAAAATATGTTATTAAAACTAATTTTATCAGCTCGGCGCCTGTGGCTCAACAGGCTAAGGCGCCAGCCACGTACACCTGAGCTGGTGGCGGGTTCGAATCCAGCCCAGGCCCACCAAATAACGACACCTGCAACCAAAAAATGGCCAGGCGTTGTGGCGGGCGCCTGTAGTCCCAGCTACCTGGGAGGCAGAGGCAAGAGACTCGCTCGAGCCCAAGAATTGGAGGTTGCTGTGAGCTGTGATGCCACAGCACTTTACCCAGGGTGACAGCTTGAGGCTCTGTCTCAAAAAAAAATAAAAAAATAAAACTAATTTTATCTGTTTCCCTCTTTTTTATGGAGGGACTAGAAAATTATAAATTACATATGTTGCTTGCATTATATTTCTGTTGGGCAACACTGTTAGATGTTGGTTTTTAATCAAAAGTAAAAACCTGAATTTCAGCCATGTACAGTGGCTCACACCTGAAATCTTAGCATTTTTCGAGAGGTCAAGGCAGGATGATTGCTTGAGCCCAGGTGTTCAAGACCATTCTGGGCAATAGTGAGACCTTGTCTCTACAAAATATAAAAAAATTAGCTGGATGTGGTGGTGTCCCAGCTAGTTGGGAGGCGGAGGCAGGAGGATCACTTTATCACTTGATCCTAGGAATTCGAGGTTCCAGTGAGCTATGATGACGCTACTGCATTCTAGTCCAGATGACAGAGGGAGAGTCTATCCAAACAAAATAAAACAAAACTAAATTATGCCTTGATTTAATCAAAAGGAAAGGAAAAAGCCTTGTGAGTAAGTCTGAAGAAATTACCAAGTTTTTAATAAATGTTTTTTGGCCATAAGAAATAATTCCTAAGCGATCAGGCCAGGGGCAGTGGCTCACACCTGTAATCCCAGAACTTTGAGAGGCCAAGGCAAGAGAATAGCTGAGGCCAGGAGTTTAAGACCCTTTCTCTACCAAAATATCTTTAAAAATTAGCTAGGTGTGGTAGTGCATGCCTATAGTCCCAGATATTTGGGAGATTGAGGCAGGTGGATTGTTTGAGCCCAGGAGTTGGAGGTTGCAGTGACTATGATCATGCCACTGCACTCTAGCCTGGGTGACAAGAGTGAGACCATTTCTTTAGAAGAAAAGAAAATTGTGTTTCAAAGGACATCCTCAAGAAAGTAAAATAATAAAACAACTGGGAAAAGTATTTGCAAATCATATCTGATAAAGGGACTTGTAGTCAGATTGTATAAAGAACTCTTAAAATTCACCAATAGGACAAATAGCTCGTTGGGTGTGGTGGCTCATGCCTGTAATTCCAGTACTGTGGGAGGCTGATGTGGGAGGATTGCTTGAGCTCAGGAGTTCGAGGCTTGCCAGAGTAAGAGTGAGGCCCCCACTCATGAAAAAAATTGAAAAACCCAGCCAGGTACCTTGGCGAGTGCCTATAATCCCTTCGGCTTTGGAGCCTGAGGCAGCAGGATGCCCACGGTACGAGTCTGAGGTTGCAGTGAACTACGATGCCATTGTACTCTGCTCAGGGCATAGGGTAGAACTCTGTCTCGACAAAAAAAAAAAAAAAAAGACAAATAACTCATTTAGAAATGGGCAAAGAATTTTAATAGATATTTCTCAAAGAAGATCTACAAGTGGTCAATAAGTACATGAAAGGATGCTTAGTATGATTAGTGACTAGGGAAATGCAAATCAAAACCATGATGAGATTCCACATCACCCCCCCCCCCCCACCCCAGGATAGCTGGTGTTGGTGAGGATGTGGAGACGTCAGATCCTTCCTACACTACTGCTAGGATGTAAAATGGTATTGCCACTTTGGAAAATAGTCTTGATAACTTTCTCAAAAAGTTAAATATAGAATTACCATGTGACTCAGCAGTTCCACTCCAAGGTATATAGTCAAGATAAATGAAAACATATATCCACACAAAAATTTAGACTTAAATATGCATAGCTTCCTTATTCATAATAGGCCAAAATGGAAATAGTACAAATGTCTGTTCATTGGTGAATGGATAAACAAATTGTGGCCTTTTTGATATGGAAAGAAATGAGGTACTATGCATGCTGATAAACTGTGAAAACATTCTAAGTGAAAGAACACAGTCACAAAAGGCCATATTTTGTGTGATTTACATTTATATGAAATGTCCAGAATAGGCAAGTGCATGGAGACAGAAAGTAGGTTTAGAGTCACCAGGGGCTGGGGGAGGGGAATAGGGAGTGATTGGTGATGGGTGTGGGGTTTCTTTGTGGAATGATGAAAAATGTACTGGAATTAGATAATGGTGATGGTTGCACAACTCTGAATATACTAAAAACTACTGGATTGTACTCCTTAAAATGCTGTTACTCAAAAAGTTTAATGAAAAGTAATAAATACAACAAAAAATGTATCAATAGCAAACAAACCAGAAAAAGGCAAACTCTCTTACATAACCGTCTTCAAAGAGTGAAAGAGTACTGGTCAAGAGAGAAAAATAAGAGTTGTTTTTTGGTTGTTTTGAGACAACACCTTCATTTTCATTTCATCACCTTCAGTACAGTGTGGTGGCATCATAGCTCACACCAATCTCACTCTTGGGCTTAAGTGATCCTCTCGCCTTGGCCTCCCAGAGTGCTAGGATTATAGGCATGAGCCACCTTCCCCAGCCTGAAATAAGAGATTTTGAACATGTTGAGAAATAGCTGGAAGTTTCTGGTCCTCATTTATGCTGGGAAGATGTTCTGTCATCTGGGAAGATGTTTTCCATCTCTCTGGAAAAACTAAGTAAGTGCTAGTTTGGCAGAGCCCTCTGTGTGTCTTGCAGGCTTGTGACATCACAGGAGGCCTGTACTTGAAGGTTCCTCAGATGCCCTCACTTCTGCAGTATTTACTGGTAAGGAGGCAGCAAGAGTGACCCCAATGCCTTGAATAAAGCATGACCCCTGTGTCCTGGGGAATGAATGGGAACAAGATGGCTGGTGCTGATAATTGGAAGAAAGGAATAATTGGGTGGTCTTAGAATTTCAAAGCTGAGGAAGAAAGGCTTCAGATGACTTTTCCCTTATTTTAAGTAAAAATTCCTTGTTTTTTTTTTCTTTTTTACAGTGGGTTTTCCTTCCTGATCAAGATCAGAGATCTCAGTTAATCCTCCCACCCCCAGTTCATGTTGACTATAGGGCCGCCTGCTTCTGTCATCGAAATCTCATTGAAATTGGCTATGTCTGTTCTGTGTGTTTGTCAAGTAAGTTCATGTGCTAAGTTTTTCTTTGTCAGGGGACAGGCAGGAAATATCTGAATTCTGTGATTTTTAAATCACCCTGTTTTGTTTTGTTTTTTTTAATTTATAGTATTCTGCAATTTCAGCCCTATCTGTACTACATGCGAGTAAGTATCCTTCAGGTTTTATGGGTGGCTCATACTTCAGAGGTTTCGAGTATTAAAAAGTGTTTTCTTTCTGTCATTTCAGGACAGCCTTCAAGATCTCTCTGCCTCCTGTACTGAAGGCCAAGAAAAAGAAACTGAAAGCATCTGCATGAGGATAAAGTATTCCCCTACTTGTAGAACGGTTAATAGAGTCTTTATTGGGAAGGCTCTGAAAAAAAACACAGATATGTAGGGGATAATTTTTAATGTAGTGAGATTCTTACAGGAAATATTTCCAAAACATTCTTCTCATCCTGTGCTTCTGAGGCACTGATTTGTTTATGGGAGTCATTCTATGCAATATATCCTAAAATCTTCTATGACTGGTTTTTGTCCAGAGAAGGGGAAGAAAGCACAAATCTGTGGCTTTTTTTTTTTTTTTTTTGATAGGATGATCTTTTGTCAATGATCTGATTGACTGATCACCTGTCACCTGTCATGACTGATTATATGTTTTAGAAGCTACTATCCAAGTCTGGGTCCTTACTGAGAATTGTATGGCACGTGAAATTTGAACACATCTTTGGAAAAAGTGACTATTTACGGGATAATGGCATTAATCAAGATAGAACATCTTACTTAATCAACAGTTAACATCAGCAATCGTCATACAAATAAAATCTTTATTTTCTAAATTGAGATTTAGCTTCAGATATTAAGTTTTTTTGTGTGTGTCTAATACTATATATCAGTACAGATTTGGACAAATATATCCAAATGATAATAGTTTGTCACCAAATACCTACAAAATCTGATTTTAAGTGAGTAAGAAGAGCAAGGGCAGTAGTCTGGTAGCAAATTTTTCTTCACAAACAGTTGGGTGAAGAGCTTATTTATGGAAGCTAATGTCTGGTTGTGAGGGGAATTTATTGGGGAAATGGACTCTGTGTTAAGGGTTGTTCCCAGATAGAAATCTTTTCTTTTTCAGTGGAGGAAAAAACACATTAATATTGGAAACTGTTCTCTAGAAGTTTTGAAGTAATTACTGAAAACCTTTATAAGTTCAAAAAAATTATTTGTAATTTCAACAATAAAAAATTTATTTTTTTATGTAATCTTGAAATTATTAAAAGTCCTTTTAAGTTCCAGCATGTATGTATATGAAGAGTTTAAGGAATGGTGGCTGGTTTAGCTTGTTTTTACAGTTGATAGGCTGGGTAAGGTGGCTCATACCTATAATCTCAGCACTTCAGGCACTTTGGGAGACTAAAGTGAGAGCATCACTTGAAGCAGAGTTTGAGACCAACCTGGGCAACATAGACCCCCAGCTGTGCACAAAAATATTAAAAGCAAAAGTAATTAAAAACCTGTTTGTGTGTATATAAGTTTATATGTAAATAGATTTAATATGTTTCTTCATACAAGCTGAATCTCAAATAATTTGGTTTTTGGCTAGATGATTTCAGGTAGATTTTATATTCTGGATTTGTGGTTTTGTTAACAAATTATCCAGCATGATCAAAAAGTGAGACCCTATCTCTACTAAAAATAGAAAAACTGAGGCAAGAGGATCACTTGAGCCCAAGAGTTGGAGATTGCTGTGAGTTATGAAGCCACTGCACTCTACCTAGGGGCAACAGCTTGAGACTGTGTCTCAAAACAAAACAAAACAAACAGACAAACAAAAACAAATTATACAAAGACTTCAGTGATCACTTTGCAATCATTTGTTAATTTTTGAGTTTGAGAATCTATCTTTTAAAAATAATACTTTAGAGTGGTGCCTGTGGCTCAAAGGAGTAGGACGCCCCCCCATATGCTGGAGGTGGCAGGTTCAAACCCAGCCCCGGCCAAAAACTGCAAAAAAATAATAATAATACTTTATATTTCATATACTAATTAAGTATAATGGAAAGCACTATTTTACATTTAGGAAATAAAGCATCATATCTAAAGATGAATAATTTCAAATAAGCTAATAAAGCTTTGCTGTTTTTTCATTAAAAATATTTTACAGGGGTGGCGCCTGTGGCTCAAGGAGTAGGGCGCTGGCCCCATATGGTGGAGGTGGTGGGTTCAAACCCTGCCCTGGCGAAAAACTGACAACGAAAACAAACAAAAAAATGTTGTACATATTTGCTTCATTCTGTTTCAGCTTTATTTGTAACTGATTTAAAACATTGTGACTTAGGAACTCTTACATAAGGTTGTAGAACCTATATTAAAAGGAAGTTTAGGCTCAGCGCCTGTAGCTCAGTGGCTAGGGTACCAGCCACACACACCGGGGCCTGCCAAACAAGGACAACTACAACAACAATAACAAAAATAGCCAGGCATTATGGCAGGTGCCTGTAGTCCCAGCTACTTAGAAGGCTGAGGCGAGAGAATCACTTAAGTCCAAGAGTTTGAGGTTGCTGTGAGCTGTGACGCCAAGCAAAGTGAGACTCTGTCTCTAAAAAAAAAAAAAAGAAGAAAGAAAGAAAGAAAAGGGAAGTTTAGAAAATCTCCCCCCTAAGTGAGGGAGTAATGCAAATCAGATACCTCTAGAAATCTACATGTGCCCATACCAGATGATATGTGCCTTGCTGGCCTCACAAGAGTCATAGAGGATGAAGGATTTAAAAATGTCTTATATGGTGGCCCCTGTGGCTCAAAGGAGTAGGGTGCCGGCCTCATATGCTGGAGGTGGCGGGTTCAAGCCCAGCCCCAGCCAAAAGCTGCAAAAAAATAAAAATAAAAATACTTGAAAATGTCTTATAAGCTGTAAAGTGCTTTAACAGGTAAGGCAGTGTTTGATAGAATGTACCGCTTAGATCTCCACCATCTGAGAATGGAACTACCTGAGGGCCCAGCCACTGATTCTGAAATCCAGAAGCCTGTCATTGTGGGAAACCAAGCTCCCACAGGCTGATCCCAGCAGTGACAGCATGGCAGGAATGCTGAGGTCCCCAGGCAAGGCTCCACTGATAAGCATCTTCAGTTTGAGAATTACCCCCTGGCCAGATTTACACTGGGGTCTAAGTTGCTTCCACCCAAATTCATTGCCTTTCTTCCTTTCTTTTTCTTCCTTCCTCTCTCCCTTCCCTCCTGTCCTTCCCTTCCCCCTTCTTTTTCTTTCACTCGGGTCAGATTGTGGCCTGGTCTGAGGGCTGTCCCAGCTTCATCCCCATTTCACAAGCAGTTTCCCTAATTAATGCACTTTAATCTCACCTTGGCAGCAGCTTCTAACATAGTGATTCTCAACCTTTCTAATGCCACAGTCCTTTTTTTTTTTTTTTTGAGACAGAGCCTCAACCTGTCACCCTGGACAGAGTGCTGTAGCATCACAGCTCACAGCAACCTCCAATTCCTGGGCTCAAGCAGAGTCTCCTGCCTCTGCCTCCCAAGTAGCTGAGACTACAGGCGCCTGCCACAACGCCTAGCCGTTTTTTTGGTTGCAGCCGTCGTTGTTTGGCGGGCCCAGGCTGGATTCGAACCCGCCAGCTCAGGTGTACGTGGCTGGCACCCTAGCATGTTGAGCCACAAGCGCCAAGCCAACGAAGGATCTTTTAAAAGCTTTCATCATTATCCCTTCTTTCGTTTAAGTTTTGTTCAATGTAAGCCAGGGGCAGGGGCTCACACCTAGCACTCTGGGAGGCCCAGTGGGGAGGATCCCTTCAGCTCAAGAGTTTAAGACCAGCATAAGCAAGAGTGAGATTGTCTGTACTAAAAATAGAAAAATTACCCAGGTGTGGTGGCAGGCACCTGTAGTCCCAGGTATTTGGAGCTGAAGCAAAAGGATTGTTTGAACCCAGGAGTTTTAGGTTACTGTAAGCTAGGCTAATGCCACAGCACTCTAGCCTGGGCAACAGAGTGAGACTCGCTCATAAAAACAAAACAAAACAAAACATGGGAGGCGCCTGCCCCATATGCCAGAGGTGGCGGGTTCAAACCTAGCCCAAAATATCTCTCCTTGTAGTTTCTGTCATTGGTCCCTGTGACACTCGGTCTCTTTCTCCCCCTACAGTGGCAAGTGGTAGTAGCAATGACACTATCTTATATTCCACCCCTATTATAGTATTAGGATTCCTAGAACCAGTTGCAGGGTTAAGAGCATAGTCTGGTGCCAGACTTTGACTTTACCACTTTGGAAAAACTACATATGTGCTCTGTGCCTCAGTTTTTGCATCTGTAAAATGGAGATATGAATCATCTTGGTGAGACTTTCCTGACCACCCAATTTAAAAATGTAATCTTTCTCCCCAGCTCTCTCTTTCCTGCTTACTTTTCCTCCATCAACTCTTATCTCACACATTGCATATTTTATTTGTTTGCTCTGTCTCCCCTCTTAGCATGTAAGCTTCACAAGGGTTAGAAGTTTTGTATATTTTATTCATTGCTAGTGGCTAAACAATGACAAATATTTGTTGAATGAATAATGATAATATTGGCTAGCACTTATGAAATATTTATTTTGCATTGAACATAGTTCTGTATATTTTAACTCTATATTAACTCATTTAATCTTCACTATATATATATATTTTTGAGATAAGAGTTTCACTTGGTAACCCTGATAGAGTGTCATGTCATCATAGCTCACAACAACCTCAACTTGGGCTCAAGCAATCCTCCTGCCTCAGCCTCCCGAGGAGCTGGGACTACAGGCTCCCACCACAATGCCCAGCTAATTTTTATATTTTTAGTAGAGATGGGGGTCTTGTTCTTGCTCAGGCTGGTGTGAAACTCTTGAGTTCAGATGATCCAGGTGCCTCAGCCTCCCAGAGTGCTAGGAACCGAGCTGGCCTCAATATACTTATTCTTAATCTCATTTTACAGATGACTTGGGGAGTTAAGTAACATTTCCAGGGCTATTTAGCCAAGAATGAAAGCAAGAGAACATAATTGACATCTGCTCAGCCTAGGCTTGTTTCTGGCATCCCAAGGTGGAATCCCTTTGGAGCTAAGTCACTCAAGAATGCCCTTGTACAGCCTAGTCAGGATATCCCAGCAGATCCAATGCTCTGATGAAGCCCATTGACCAGGTCCAAACTCAATCTCTTACCAGGGTAATTTCAGTTTTCCAGTCAAGCCAAACATTAACTTAATCTTGGGGAGGCGAAACTATCATTCATAAACCCAAAGCAGTCCTGGGCAAATTCAACCAGTTACAGAAGTCTTTATGTGTATTCTTTTTTTTTTTTTCTCTTTTTGTAGAGACAGTCTGACTTTTTCCACCCTCGGTGTTGTGCCATGACATCACATAGCTCACAGCAACCTCCAAATCCTGGGCTTAGGTGATTCTCTTGCCTCAGCCTCCCAAGTAGCTGGGACTACAGGTGCCCGCCACAACGCCCGACTATTTTTTTGTTGCAGTTTGGCCTGGGGCCACCACCCTTGGTATATGGGGCCAGCATCTTACTGCCTGAGCCACAGGCACCACCCTTTTTTTTTTGAGAGACACAGTCTCACTTTGTTGCCCTTGGTAGAGTGCCATAGTGTCACAGCTCATAGCAACCTCCAACTCTTGGGCTTAAGCAATTCTCTTGCCTCAGCCTCCCAAGTAGCTGGGACTACAGGTGTCTGCCACAATGCCCAGCTATTTTTTATAGATGGGGGTCTCACTCTAGCTCAGGCTGGTCTCGAACTTGTGAGCTCAGGTAATCACCTGCCTTGGCCTCCCAAATGCTGGGATTATAGGTGTGAGTCACCGCACTGGGCTTTATGTGTACGCTTTTTTTTTTTTTTTGCAGTTTTTGGCTGGGGCTGGGTTTGAACCCACCACCTCCGGTATATGGGGCCAGCACCCTACTCCTTTGAGCCATAGGTGCTGCCCTATGTGTATTTTTTTTTTTTTTGAGGCAGAGCCTCAAGCTGTCACCCTGGATGGAGTGCTGTGGCATCACAGCTCACAGCAACCTCCAATTCCTGGGCTCAAGTGAGTCTCTTGCCTCCGCCTCCCAAGAAGCTGGGACTACAGGCGCCTGCCACAACGCCCAGCCATTT
>CAUYON010094998.1:0-21207 GCA_963573935.1 Arctocebus calabarensis
AAAAATGGCTGGGCATTGTGGCGGGTGCCTGTAGTCCCAACTACTTGGGAGGCAGAGGCAAGAGACTCGCTTGAGCCCAGGAATTGGAGGTTGCTGTGAGCTGTGATGCCACAACACTCTATCCAGGGTGACAGCTTGAGGGTCTGTCTCAAAAAAAAAAAAAAAAAAAAAAGTAAAGCAAAATATGTCTACTCACCCACCCCATGCTGGTGTCACTCTTGATCTATGCTATATGTCAATGAACATGATGTGTCTCCTTTGCCCTAGGCTCTTATTTATAATCACATGTTCACCCACTGTACTTGAAAGTAGGAATCAAATTCTATTCCTTGAGGAACCGGCTTAGGCTCATCCTATGGGTATCCTCATCTTTCTATCCTTCTGTCTAACCATCCACCTAACTGTTTACTTATCCACCCACCCATCCATCCATCCATCCACCTACTGTTTACCTATCCACCCACTCATCCATCTACCTACTCCCACCCACTCATCCATCTACCTACCCACTTCCCCATGTACCCACTCATCAACCCATCCATCCATCCACCCATCCACCTAAACATTTACCTGTCCACCCACTCACCCACCCACTCACTCACCCATCCACCTAACTGTTTACCTATCCACCCATTCATCCACCCATCCACCTGTTTACCTATCCACCCACTCACCCACCCATCCACCTGTTTACCTATCCACCCACTCATCCACCCATCCACCTAACTGTTTACCTATCCACCCACTCATCCACCCATCCACCTACTGTTTATCTGTCTATCCACTCATCCATCTACCTACCCTCTTCCCCATCTACCCACTCATCAACCCATCCATCCACCCAACCACCTAACCATTTACCTGTCCACCCACTCATCCATCTACCTACCCACTTCCCCATGTACCCACTCATCAACCTATCCATCTACCCATCCACCTAACCGTTTACCTGTCCACCCACTCACCCATTCCACCCATCCACCTAACTGTTTACCTATCCACCCACTCATCCACCCATCCATCTAACTATTTACCTATCCACCCACTCATTCACCCATCCACATACTATTTATCTGTCTACCCACTCATCCATCTACCTACCCCTTTCCCCATCTACCCACTCATCAACCCATCCATCCACCCACTCATCCACCCATCCATCTACCCGTTTACCTATCCACCCACTCATTCACCCATCCACCTACTGTTTACCTGTCTACCCACTCATCCATCTACCTACCCACTTCCCCATCTACCCACTCATCCATTCATCCATCCATCTATCCATCCATCCTACAGTCATTCATTTCAAATATTTGTTCAGCACTCCCCAGGAGCCAAGCACCCTCCTATGTCATGAGGAAACCAGGGTGAACAGTTTAGTGCCACGACTCCTGCACGAAGCCTCACATGAGACAAAAACAGGGAAATGAGCTTTCAAATTGGTGACATGGACACTTGATAGGAGTGACCTCAGGTTGAGCTTGGGTTATGTACTTGGGTCAAGACAGTCTTTCTCAACAGCATTATTCACACTAACCAAAAGGTCAAAGCAACGCAAATGTCCATCCATAGATGAACAGATAAACAAAGTGTGTTACACTGGAGTATTAAGCAGTCTTAGAAAAGAAATTTGAACACATAATACAACATGGATGGACCTTGACGACATTGTATTAAGTGAAATAAGACAATCACAAAAGACAATTAGTGTATGATTTCAATTATATGAGGTACTCAGAGTAAAGTGATTCATTAAGACAGAAAGCAGATGCCAGACTCAGTGGCTCATGCCTGTAATCCAAGCACTCTGGGAGGCTGAGGCAGGTGGATTGCCTGAGCTCATGGGTTTGAGACCAGCCTAAGCAAGAGCGAGATCATCTCTACAAAAATAGGCGTTGTGGCCGGTGCCTGTAGTCCCACCTACTTGGGAGGCTGAGGCAGGAGGATCACTTGAGCCCAAGAGTTTGAGGCTGCAGTGAGCTATGAGGCCATGGCACTCTACTCAGGATGACAGAATGAGATTCTGTCTCATAAAAAAAAAAAAAAAAAGAGAGAAAGAGAGAGACAGCAGAGTGATGGATGCCAAAGACCAAGAGAAGGGGGAAAAGAGTTAGTGTTTAATGGGTTCAAAGTTTCTGTTTTCTAAGATGAAAATGTTCTGGAGATGGATGGCAGTGATGACTGTGCAACGATGCCAGTGAACTGTACACTAAATATGGTTAAATGGTAAATTATAATGCTGACTATTTGTCCATTACTTGTGACAATACCATGTAAAATGTTAACGACAGAAGAAAGTAGGAACGGGCACATGGAACTCAGTACTATATTCACTGTATTTTTCCATAAATCTAAAACTATGCCAAAATAAATTCTCTATTTAATAATAATAATTAAAAAAAAACAACCTTCAGCTGGGCACAGTGGCTCATGCCTATAATCAGTCCCAGCACTCTGGGAGGCCAAGGCAGGTAGGTTCCTTGAGCTCAGGAGTTGGAGATCAGCCTGAGCAAGAGCAAGAACTTGTCTCTGCTAAAAACCAGCCGGGTGTTATGGGGGTGGGGGCTGTAGTCCCAGCTACTTGGGAGGCTGAGGCAGGAAGACTGCAGAAGATTGCTTGGGCCCAAGAGTTTGAGGTTGCTGTGAACAAAGGGCAGCGGAGTGAGACTCTACCTCCAAAAAAAAAAGAAGACGACGACGTCATGGAGGTCCTCATATATAAAACTGAAATGTCAAGAATGAGCTGGAGTTGCCCCAGGGAGTAGAACAGGGTAGGGTAATTTCAGGAGAGGGGGCCTCATAGGCAAAGGTCCAAGGCTGACATGAGCACAGCCTGACGGGTTCAGGACTAAACATTACTCAGTCTGGCTGGGAGCTTGGTGCTTAGAGAAACAGGAGAACCTTCCAAATGCCTGCTCAGGGGCTGGTCTGAGACCATGTGCCACAGTTCTCAACAACTCATCTTTGGGAGGCTTTAAAACATCCAGGGCACTCGTGTGCGATCTGGCATTTTTATTGACAGATGAGTTCCTGGGATTCCTACACGGCTCATGCTGGAACCTATATCACAGCTCAAGATGGATGCTCTCCCATCCCAGAAGTCTCACGCACATCAGTGCTAATAACTTGATAGGTAAATAGAAGGAAATAGACTCCAAAGGGTCATTTGCAAGTTGTCACATAAAAATCACACTCTAAGTCGTTCAAAAATAAGCAGTTTGCTGAGTGCGGGTAGTGGTGTGGGTTTATCTCCCTAACAGCTTCACACATTATCATCAACAATCTAATCAGGATGCACACAGGGGAGAAGAATTTATTGTTTTAATTATAATCTAAAGCGTAGACTTATTTTTTGGTAAAGGTGCCAGAGTGTACACTCTTACGGGTGCTCCTAACTCGAAAGGTCGGGCGCAGGGGATTGTGCCAAAGGGACCCTGTTCATTGTCTCCTACCCTCACAGCTCTTTTGACCCTGGGCACTAAGCAATTTTGCTGGGGAGATTTAATCCCAGGGTTTTCACACACAGCTTGTTACCTTCTTGCCAGCTCAACCAAGTTCTGTGATGCTCGTTTATTTGCAAGCGGCTAAGCTGATTCTTTTCTGAGAAGCTCAGCAGCTAACAAGCTGGAATTAGGCATTTTCCTCCTGCTTCACTTGCTGTGAATGTATTGGACTCAAGCTAAAGGTTTTCCTTCTTAAGCAATAACCTGTTATCCAAAATGTACAAATTATGGACATACCAAGTCAAGTTCAATGACCGGAGTCCTTGGACTGAATCACATCAGGCTCATTACTTTGGCTACAGATTGAGGAAACAGATTTCAGGAAACAAAGGACTCTTTGGAGTTGGAAGTGAGGTAGGACAATGATAGTCTCCAAAAGCACGGCATGGGAGTGGGGAGGAGGCTAACTGTGCGTTATGGAAAATTGTGGGGTGCTGCTGTAGGTAGGCCCAAGTGTCCTCGCTCTGCTTTTATTCAAGTGCACAATCTTATTTAATCCTCAAACATCCTAGCAAGGTCACACTTATTATCCTACCACATTCTTCCAGTAGAATTATCTCACCCAAGGTCCCAGAGCTAGTAAATGACAGAGCTGGGATTTGAACCAACGTTTATTGGATTCCAAATTCCATGTTCTCACCCATCTACTGCCTTCTCTCTGGCAAGGTAGGGACTGAATGTCCGCTCTGGGTATTTGGGGCTTTTCAACTACTGCGGCTATCACCTTCTCTGTCCAAAGTGCATGTCTTTATGGAAGCCCCAGGAGGCAGACACAGAAAATCTCTAGCGTCAGGGGCTAACCTTAGAGACTGTCAAATCTATGAGAACTGGTGTGCACAAGGCTTCCTGTAGCAGCCAGATGCAGCAAGAGCCTCTCTTTGGCATTAATTCCCTACTTTGAGGTAGCCCAGGGCATCACAGGGGACTCTTGAGAAAGTTTCTGTGTCCTTATCCCTAAGCCAAAACTCTTATTCTAGCACTAAGGATTCAAAGAAGCCTCATTTCCTTTCCAGGAGATACTCTGTCGGTGACTTTCTGTTAGACACATGTGTTCTTATCTGTCACATCACAATTCAAAGTTTGCTACATATTTATTTGCTTTGTTTGCTCAACATGCTGAAGTTACATCAGACAGGGACCATTGACTGTTTTCTTCACCTCTGGTTTCCAAGTGCCTAACACGACCCCTAGGAAGTACTGGTTGCCTGTAAAGGTGTATTTATTGGGTGAGTTTCTTCTACAGAGGAACCCAATGCCTCTTTAGCCCTTCTCGGATAAACATAATTTCTGCCCATGCTACCATTTTGAGCTCTTCCCGCTCTAATATGTCCTTATTCTTTTGAAAATACGGGGTAATCAATTTAAGACTTGGTATACAATCAGGCCAGCTTGGAATAATGACACAGCTCTCTTGAATGAACCACCTGCTCGTGCATTATATGGACGCTTGGTACCCACCCTTTACTAACTCATGCAGCTAAGTATTGCTGGTGCCATTTTACAGGTGTGAATACTGAGAGTCAAAGCAACAGGCCTGGGTGAGGACACACAGCTAGTGAGTGCACAGCTGTGAACTAAAGCTATGATATTTCCTGAATCTAAACCCCTCTTGGTGAGGCTCAGATGAAGGCAGCACGGTTTGGCGCTGAAGCAACCAACACGTCTGAGCTCCAGCAGGCCCACTAGGATCTCAAGAATGGAAGAAAAAGTATCCAATGTACTCAGCCCTAATATGAAGCTAATTTATAGCTTTCATATGAAGGCTAAAACCCAATTATAGCACAAGAATACAGGGAAAAGGGAAAGGGGGGGAGGGGAGGGAAGGATGGGTAGAGGGAGGGTAATTAGTGGGAACACACCTACGGTGCATCTTAGCAGGGTACTGGTGAAACTTATTAAAGCTAGAGTATCAATGTCTTTATATAGTGATCAAGAAAGTGCTATGGAGGCTATCTGTAACAGTACGATCAAAATATTTCTGAATGTGTATGAAGCACATTGTGCCCTATGATTGCACCAATGTACACAATTATGATTCAATAAAATTATAAAAAAAAAAAAAAACTAAGTCCTCCTTATCCATAAAATGAATAGCTGTACCTGCCTTCAGGGTATGTGGTGTGAATTTAACGAGATAGGGCTCTTAGAGTTAGGCTGCCTCAAAATAAGCACTCCATTTAGTCTTTTTTTTTTAATCATTATTTCACAGTATCCGTCTGGTAAACCACGAGAAGCAGGGACATTATCTCTCTACGTAATGCTGCAGAGTGCACCTGTTGGGATGCTTCTTCTATAAATCCTGATTTTATTAGATGCAGATTACAACTCCGCTACCTTTTGATGGTTGACTCCTCTTGCTGACCCAGACTGCGTTCACTGCCGACTGAATGAAGCATCTTCCCTCCCTCCCCCCCATGCTCAGCCTCAGGGCTTGCTGAGCCCCGAGATGGACCCTGAGCAGGTTTACTCCAACATAAGCTTAGGATCAGAAAACAGAGCTGATACATTTTCTATTTAAAACCAGAGCGATGAGATTTGTTAGAGAGATGTCTGCTTCGAGTTATCCAGCCTGTCATTATTTCCAGGAACAAAACTTCTTAGAGGAGTGCCAAGAGATGCTTTTGGGGGGCAAGTGTATATATTTATGGACAGATAATAGTCAACAGTAAAAGCTTTTTACATCAATTATTCTAATGTTTCAGTGTCAAGAAGCATTACCCGGGTCACCCGTGGCAAACACACATCCCTAGGCTCAGCATCAGTGAGGGATTCTGACTCAGCAGCCAGAAGAAGGACCCAGGGAGGTAGAAGCAGGTGATTCCCAGAGCGCACTTTGAGAGTCCAAGGCACAGACAGGCTTTGTAGGCAGAGAGAGTATTCCTGACAAATCTCGGAAGCCATCACGTATGACCACTGCTATTGTCACTGGCTTATTTTTCAGAGACACCACAGTCTGACCGCATTTCCTGTGGGGTTGGGGAGAGGATATACACCAACTTATGTACAAGCTTTCACATAGGAAGGTAGAAATGACAGTACTATTCCTGGGTCATTCCAGAAATACCTGCTTAGCTTACTATGGGCTCAAGTGAGCCCAAACAAGATAGGGAAGATCTCTACCCTTATGGAGCTTACAGACTCAGGGGATACCAACCAACACAAGAAGGGATTAAAAAAAAATCAACTAATTACAAGTTGTAATTACTTTGTTCTTCAGTTGGGGTTGGCAGAGGGGGGTTCTGCGAGGAGGTGACGCATCAACTGAAAACTAGTTGAGAAGAAAAATCTGGGAATGATCCAAGTTTGTGAGGAATATCCAAAAGATTCTAGGTAGAAAGAACAGAATATGTCAAGGTCCTGGGGTAGGAAAGATTGGAGTTGAAAGGGAACCCTTGTGGCTGTAGTTTTAGCAGAGTCTATGGTAAGAGCAGGCGCGGACTCATCCTGCCTCGGAAGACATAATATCCTATGCTGAGGAAATCCCAAGGGATAGAGGAGAAAAGACAGATTTTGTTGAACAAACTAACAGGAGAGAGAAGCCATGCTAGGTAATGCTTCATTTAAAAGAAGAAATGGGTTGTAGCCTTCACTTGAATGATAAAGAATTTGTCCACACGTGACACTTTTAAAGTATGGAATCCAGAACAGAACTCAATTACACAGGTGAGCTCTGATCTTCGCTTTCCCTTAGCTTGAAAGGCATGTTGATTCCTTTTGGGGGTGGGGGGAGGATATTTAGGACTTAGGAAGAATGAATGACAGATTGCCTTTGTTGAACATCCTCTCAAAAGAGAACATTATGTTCAGCCTTGGAGGATCAACAGACTTACAGACGGCCTTACAGAAGGCAGAGAATGTCCATTCAAGAACTTCATTGCAAAGGAGGGGCTAAACTCCAGACCACTGTTTGCTGCTAGTCATATAGGCATTATCAGTGAAATCCCGCCTACTGTTATTTGCACAGCCAACAGCACATGAGAGGTTTAGTTTTATAATGACAAGATTTATGCTACAATATATACTTGATGCATTTCCTGTAGGCACTTTGTTGGGAGCAGGTCAGGAAAAAGGAATGCATTAAAACTTGCTCAGGACCTGCGACGTGCCAGCCCTACCTCATTGAATTTTCAGAACTACCCTTTAAATTCAGGTTGATATTTCTATTTTATGGATAAGGAAACTGAGTTTCAAAGAAAGAGTAAGCAGCACACATTTTAATAACTGGCAGAGCCAGGAAGATAACTCAAATATTTTATTTTAAAGCTTGGGCTTCTCTGCCACAACATGCTTCCCAGGAGGCAACCTGTGGGTAATGTGAAAACTGTGTTCTTGATATAACATTTAAAAACATGTGAAAAAAATACAAGACTAGTAACCTACCAATGAAAGTTAATAATTCTCAATTATTGCAAATATTTGAAATTGAAATGTATTAGAATTTACCATCTTACTACTAAATTGGTGTCAGAAAACTATTTTAAAAATACATTACCCCATTGTTCTTGGTATATTTTCTCTGCTCTGTGTATCTTTCATTAAACTGTTCGCCACAGAATAGGCATCTTTCATGATTAACACATGTAAATTCACTAGGCATTCTTTTCAGTATTTTTTTGGTCCAAGAAATTCTTATTTCTTGGATGTGACTGATGGATTCCTTTCCTCTTTTGAGAAGTGACAGGTTGCTGGGGCAGAGTCCTTGTCTGAAAAGACTTTTAAAGCAGAAAGATTCAGTGCCAAGAAATCTACGAACACACAAGAAATCATAGATACTAGAGTTCGAAAGGATTTTTATTATTATGTAATTTACTAATGCATCCCATTTTTTAATTTTTAAAAGTTATTTGTTTATTTATTTATTTTGTTAACCAGTTTGATGTAAACATTCCAAATTGTATATAAAATCAGCACATTGTACCCCCAAAATGCAGTAATGCATACAGTTATGATCTAATTTTTTAAAAAGGGAAAAAACAAAAATAAGCATCCCATTTTTTATCAGAGAGGAAACGCAGAAAGGCCTATCAACAGAACGTCATAGTAATACCTACCCTAGATCAGATGACATTCTTTTTGTAGACTGTAACCCTTATGAAAGTGAGAGGAGGTGCCCCTGGGATGGGACTCTGGGGAATGGGCACGGGGACTGTCCTAGGCAAACCAGAACAAGTAGTTATTCTAACCTCAATGTACCTTTATAACAATGAAATGAAGTGGTATGCATGAAAGCACCTGGATTAATGCCTAGCACATACATAGAAAATGCAAAATTAGGCTCGGTGACTGTAGCACAGTGGTTATGATGCTGGCCGAACCATACAACGAGGGTGGCAGGTTCGAACCTGGCCTAATCAACAATGACAACTGCAACAAAAAATAGCCAGGTGTTGTGGCAGGTGCCTATAGTCCCAGCTACTTGGGAGGCTGAGGCAAGAGAATTGCTTAAGCCCAAGAGTTTGAGGTTGCTGTGAGGTATGATGGCACAGCACTCTACCGAGGGCGACATAATGAGACTCTGTCTCCAAAAAAAAAAAAAAAAGAAAGAAAATGAAAAATAAAATTAGTGGAAGAGTGGTGAGTTAGGTACAGGCTTTCTAACTTCTAAGACTAAGAGTCATTAGGACCCAATGAAACAAACAAAAACAGAAAATGGCCACTAATATCAGGTTTTATTTTTAATTTCTAGTTTTGTTTTGTTTCTAAATAGCAAAACCTATTATTTCGTTTTTTTCAATTTTATCACTTGACCAAATTATCCACCCACTTTAAGACAGACACATCCATAAATAACTATGCAGAGTAATAAATCTCCTGCAGGACAAAGTGATAAGGGGAGGAGGGAGAAAGAAGGAAGGAAGAAGGGTGAAACAATTGTTTCCTAAGATATAAAATCATGTGGGATCTGCAACCAGGCAAGATGCTACATATTTCATATGACACTGCTCTGAAAGGGAACTAGATTGAATACAGACTTGTAAGTGAAAAATACCATGAGATTTACAGTTATCCTATTTGATTACCATTTTACCCTGTAAACATTGTTCCTCCATCTTTGTTTCAGATGATTTTTCTTTATTGAGCATAGTCTGCTTTCAGAGCCCTTTAACTCACCCCTTCCCCACTTTTGCCATAAAAATAGCTGTGCTTCATTCCTTAATTTATGGTAAACCACAAAATGAGTGACCTAGTCTCATTTGCTCCAGGGTTAAGTTATGAGCAGAGTCAGTCATTCAAAGGTAATATCTTTATAAAACACTTTTCTAGGTCATGTCAAAAGGAAGCTTCAAGTTGTACATGTTTTGATTCCATCACCACCCAGAGACATAGAGGCATTCCCTTCTCCACTTTCAAATCCAAAATGTTAGCTCCCTCCAAGGAATAGCTGCTTAACATTTTATCCTTGGAAAGGCAGCACACGGACCAGTTCTTCTCCTTGCCAATTGTCTGATGGCAATGAAATTTCAAATGTCATCCAGGCTATGAATTCTGGCCCTTGCCCAGTCCTGCTGTGGCTGTTTCAGTCTCCCCTATTCTTCCCTTTTGTGACTGGCCGTTGACACCCTAACCCCCATTGGTCAGTTGTGTTCTAAAAACTGGAAGAATGAAACTGGAAGAATGGGATCACCAGCACACAACAGTGAAAAGGACCAGCATGCAGCTGGGTACCAAGCCATCCTCTGGGCATGTAAGCCACATCTACAGAAAGTGCCACCACTATAGAAATGTTCTGTTCTAGTTTTATTGTTTTTAAAAAGGGAATTTGAACAATGCTAATTATTTCACCTGAGAGTAAACTAATGTGGGAAAAATACTTTCCACTACATAATTCAATCATATACTTAATGGGAGGTTATGACTATGTCCCACTTTTATTCAATTCTGTACTTTTTTCAAGAAAACCTTTAGGATTTTCTTTTTTCAAATAAGAGTACCCTCACAATGACTGACTTATCTTCCTATCTGAATTCTGAGGACTTTATTTCCAAATCAAGTTCTATTTTTCTTCTGACTTTGAATTGTATTTTCATCTTTATTTCATGGCGATACATTTTCTTCTAAGTACAGTAAAGAATAATGTCACAAAGTGAACAGTTGAAGTAAAAATGTCTTACATTTTCATGGTGCTCTACATGTATTTTATAAAACATAATTGTTTTAGCCAGGATAGGATAGGTTAGGCTGTGGTAACAAATTAATCCAGTAATCTAAGTTGCATTTCTTATCATACAACATTTTCCATGTGAGTTAGCGGGGGGGAGTGGGCTCCACATTAGCTCAACAAATCACAGGCTGATGAAGACTCCATCATCTTAAACACATATCCTTGGGGGTTGCTGTGCGAACCTTGGAAGACATTTATTCTTCCACATTTTATGCTTAATGGAAAATGCATCACTTCCGTTCAGAGTACATTAGACAGAATATGTCACATGGCCTCACCTGGTTGGAGATCATCTCCAAATGATTGGTGATCATGTGAATATTTGATAAGCAACAGATGTCTCTGCCATGCACATTTATATCAAGGTCTTCCATAAGCATGATAACCTTGAGATGTTAATAATCTTGCTGCTAATAACTATGTTTCAACCAGTTATCATTTTCTAGTTCTGTATTATGAATGGACTCCTGAGGCTTCACTTCATTTTAGAAACTGAGACTCAGAGAGAGTAGCATGTCATTTAAGGTCATCCTGGAAGCAAATGCCAGGTGATAGCATTAGAAGTTAGAAGTAGAAAAGGTTTGTTTGGTGATGGGGGTGGTGGGTATGGAGGCTAATTCTGTTGAAAGATACAGGAAGAGAGCAAAGGTGGACACAGAAAACCTCAGACCATGGAGCAGATCTGACTTTGTGAAAGGATGGAGGGAAGGAAGAGCCAGCCTCAGACTGTTGAGCAGCCCTTAGACTAGCATCCAGCCCAACAAGAGCTCTGAAGGAAGATGGGCAGTTGGAGGAGTCTCATATTGGGCAGAAATGGCAGGACCTAGGATCTCTGCCATGCTCAGTTACTGCCTAGGAGCCCATGATTTTGGCTGTCACCTTGAGGCACCAAAGATACCACCATTGAGCCTGATTATGCTCATCACACACAACAGGGTTTTTTTCATGAATGGCAGCCACAGATTACTGTCCTGACAGTCACTGGAAGAGCCAGAATATGTATTCTGATGTTCTGGTGCTAAGGTTTTCTGCGATTCCAGTATGTATTACTGCCTACAGTAAAACTTGTTCCATATTACTATCAAGTGAATAAGGAACATTTTAAAAGGATTTTTTCAAAAAGCAATGGGGAAAAATGCAAAGGTCACATACTCATTAGATTGCAATTACAGCCTCTCTTCTTCCATGAACAATATATGCGATTTTGGCAGAGTTATTGAAACTCTGAGTAAGACTCAGAGTTCTCGCAAAGGTTCACTTAGATGATGTGTGGATAGGATCGGTGGTTCTCAAACTTTAACAAAATCAGCTGGAGGTCTTGAAGAAACACAGATTTCTGGGCTCAGTTCCCAAAGTCTCTAATTCAGTAAATTGTGAATGAGACTAGGATCTACATCTCTTACAAGTTCCCAGGGGATGCTGCTGGTTGGTGGCCCACATGTTCAAAACCACAGGACTGAATGTTTTCTAAGACTGTTCCAAAATCATACATACTACGTATTTTTGATTCAGCTACACTGTTTTAAAGTTACCATTGCTATAGTTACTTATATCTACCTCAACATTCTCCCTTATAGACTAATATACTGTGGTCTTTGCTCCTACCTATATACTACCTGTGTGTGTATATTTCCATAAATGAGCATATCTACTGATTTCTTAACAAATAACATGTTTCTATGCTAAGTACAAAAACATCTTTATTTTTGAGTTGAGAGACTAATTAATAGAAGAAACATCATTTCTTTGTCTTCAGCAGCAGCAGCATCATTATAGCCAACAGCTATTATTTTATTTTTTTAATTTTTAAAAATTTTTTGGAAATGCAGGGTCTCACTAGGTTGTCCGGGCTGCTCTCAAAGTCCTGGCCTCCAGTAATCCTCCCACCTTGGCTCCCCGAAGTGCTGAGATTACAGGCACAAACCACTGCACCCAGAAGCTAATTTGTAGTAACCACACAATACCTTGTCTCTGGGCTAGCTCTTTAGAACACTAGCTCATTACCTTAAGTACCCAATTAAACATTATACGATGAGTATTTTAAGAAAGTAGCAACAGACTCTAAAGTACACAGAGCAAGAGAGATGTCAAAGCAGATAGATGAGACCTGAACTACGGTCATGACATGTAAGTGGCACAGTCTATTTGGGAAGTAGAGAATACTTTGGTGAAATCTTCATGTGTTCTAGAGATATTTTGGCAGTAAGGAAGGAATGCCATTTGCGTGGGTGAGGGAAAGATGTAGAATAGATTCAGACATGAACTTGACTCTGTAGATTCAACACCTCTGAGAGCCATGGCTTACAGCCACCTCATAGGTAAGCAAACACTAGTTGATGGTTTTACTAGCAATAAATGAAAAGAAAGCAGTAGAAAGAGTATATGTAAAACTTGGCTCAGCTATGGCCTTGTGGGAGTCACCAAGCTCTCTGGGTATCTTGCTTCCCATTGTAAAATAAATGTACTGTCACCAAGGAAAACTGGGAGTGTCAGATGTAAGCAGTTTGTTAACCACAAAGATCTTGTGTGTCAGTCCGCCATTACTAATAAGAAAGTGCTCTTCTATTTTTATCACATTTTTAGATTTTTCAAAACATTTGCAAATTTCTTATTCAGCAGCAGAATTAAATCCCTTGGGAGAAGATCAGGACTCCCACAGTAAATGGTCTAGTTTCTCCCTAATTGCCTTGGGGATGTCCCCTACTCCTGCCAGCTTTTGCATGTAGAAAGCAAATCCTCTGCCTCATGAGTTGACACCACAGGAGTTTCCCCATCCACTTGGCATAGGTTGTCCTCTCCCCAGAGAGTCAGTCCATGGGATATTTTGTGGGGTAGAACAATAAAAAGATGACGTGAACATAACGGAAAACCAAAACATGGTTGGCCAAAACATGTTGTAATTAATATATCCCCGGAATTCAATAGGCTTCCTTCTCTGGTTGGAACCTAAAGGAAGAAAGGGAGGGAGGGAAGTCCAATCCAATTAAAGTAAATGTAGCTCAGGCCGAGGTCAAAGCTGTGCTCTAGGGATCTTTCATTAGCCACTTGAAAGCAGGTTCAGAATGGGTTAATAAAGCCTTGACCTCTGGCATTAGAATATATTGTCAAGGGAAAATCAGAGGTGGGAAACTTTGTCTACAATTCAATCAACAGATGAGGACTATGGAAGCTGGCTAAAATGAGACACCTTGGCTTTATGGGTGATCATTTGTTCCCTTTAAGAAGATGCCAAATTGAATGTGAAGGTATCTCAAGGCTGTATTACAGGAAATAATTCAAAATTCAGAGAGGAATATTCTCAGAGAATAGATGCTATACATTTTTATCCAAATATAAATTATTTGGCTAAAAGTGAGTATTGTCCTAACTTTTAACAAGGAATTTGCCTATGCATTAATGTTTTGTTGAGATCATTATTAAAACAGACCAGTATTTTCTGAGTTATCAACAGCTGGGGGTGGAGGGGAAGGCAGTTGAGAATCCTATTTTGGAAACATAAGGTGTGAGATGATTAATAGACAAGTGGAACGTATGAATAACCTCAAAAGCCATCCCCTCAATGCTCAATTATCTTCTGAGCAGAGTCGTACAGTCTTAACCATGAATATTTAGATATTTACATTTATGTCTCTCCACTTGATGGTCCGTCATCGTAGCAACACCTGGTATATCTGAAACAAAACTCATATTCTTCCTTAACAAATTGGTTTTCCATTTGCTATTCCTTTTTTTATTGTTAAGGATTTTATCATTTCTTTCAAGTCACCCAGTGTAAACCTCATTAGCAGTCTAGGTTCTTCCCACCCCCTTCCTCCCCAGGGAAATCCACTGAGTCCTGTCAATCATACCTTTGTAATGACCACCCTATGATTCCCTCTCTTTCCACTTAATCTCTTCCTATTCTTGCCTAGTTCAACATCCCCCAAATTCCTTTACATCTAGAAACTAGTTATTTTAATTACCAGTTCCTAATACTCATTTTCAGGCTCCCTATTACGTCCACATCATCTTTCAAAAGCAGTCCTTATGCAGGTGCCCCTTACAACTCAGAAGTATTTGACTTGGCCAGTGCAGTGGCTCATGCCTGTAATCCCAGCAATCTGGGAGGCCGAGGAGAGTGGATTGCTTGAGCTCAGGAGTTCGAGACCAGCCTGAGCAAGAGTAAGACTCTGTCTCTACTAAAAATAGAAAAGCTATCTGGGCATAGTGGTGCATGCCTGTTACCTCAGCTACTGGGGAGGGTAAGACAGTTTGAGGTTGCTGTGAGCTATGATACCACAGCGCTCTACCCAGAGTGACTCTGTCTCAAAAAAAGAAAGGAAAGGAAAGGGAAGGAAGGAAGGAAGGAAGGAAGGAAGGAAGGAAGGAAGGAAGGAAAAAAGAAATATTTGAGTCGCCATTTTTGGTAGGAACAGCTACATGGCTTTCAGGATCCATCAGTCCACTAGATATTCTTTGAGACAGAGTCTCACTTTGTCACCCTCAGTAGAGCATCTCTAAACAAATGTCATTCCATCGCTGGGTAAATTATTCACCAGTACACAAAACACAATTATTTACTCAATTGCTCACAGCAACCTCAAACTCTTGGGTTGAAGCGATTCTGTTGCCTCAGCCTCCTGCGTAGCTGGGACTACAGGCACTGGCCAAAACCCCCAGCTACTTTTAGAGATGAGGTCTTGCTTTGGTTCAGGCTGGTCTCAAACCTGTGAGCTCAGGCAATCCACCTGCCTCAGCCTCCCAGTGTGCTGGGATTACAGACATTAGCCACTGCTCCCAGCCCTAGATATTTCTTAGAAACATAACCCTGAACAATGTTAGCCGATGAAACAATCTTTTCCAGGTTCCCTTGTAATTATATTTGCTCATGTGCCCGTGTTCTGGCCAATGAGAAGTGAACAGAAATTATCTTTTGAGTTGCTTGCCTCAAAGGATAGAAGCTATTTCTTCATCCTCCTTCTTTCTTCCCAGTGCTGGGATGTGATCAGGTTGTTGGCGCTCCAGCATCTGCCTTTAATCATAATATAATCCCGAGGGTGGAAGTTAGCTCTGAAATTGACTAAACAGAGAACAGAATGAGAGCAAGGCCCTGATGACTTTATGGGACTGTCATACCAACCCTAGACTGCTTAATTCTGCAACTTTTTTATTTACATAAGAAAACAAACATTTGTATGTTTAAGCCACTATCCTAGGGATATGTTACTGATGGGAAAATGCAAATCTGAACTGATATAACTTTTACCCCCAGGATACTGTCCAAAGTTCTTAACTTCATATTCACAATGAAAACTCAGCCTCTTCTAAGCCTTCTCCCAACACTTCTCCCAGAAATTAGTTCAATCAAGTTGATACTCTCCAAATGTGTTTTGTGTTCTCCTGTTTCCCATTATCTCAGGGACCCTGGCTTTTATTTATCCCCGTGGTATCTAGCAAATACCTTAAATTGAGACTTCAAATAAATAATTGAGTAACAGACTTTTAAAGATGAAAAGTAGTTTAACATTTTTCTAATCCAAAAATTTTCGACCCAGGAAGGAAAATTCTTTATATCCTTGATACTCAAAAGTGGCTTTGGTGACCAACAAATCAATGGTGACAACATTTATGGTGTTATGTTGTCAATGGTGACAACATTTTATAAGACTCCAAGTTATTCAAACATACCTTGAAGTTTGAAAGACATGGCATCTGCAGCGTCTCTAAATAAAAGTCATTCCATTGCTGGGTAGGTTATTCACAAATACACAAAACACCCTGTCCTGTTCTTGGATAGCCACAATTGTCAGTCATTCATTCCACACAATCAGCTGAAAATTGCTTCCTTGGAACTTTCACCTAGGACTTCCCTCGTTCTGGTCTCTAGAACAAAGACAATAAATAATACTAAGTCACCACAATTATATGAAGATAGCTATCATTACTTCTAAGCCTTTCTTTTTCTTTCTGGGTACATATGATAATTTCAAATATTCATACAATCTGTAAAGATCAAATCAGTGTAATTAGGATTTCTATCACCTTAAATATTTATCTTTTCTTTATGCTAGAAAACATTGGAATCATTCTCTTTTCCCTATTTTGAAATACACAATAGATTTTTGTAAACTACAGTCACCTCTTTTCAAAGGTGAATAACCCCTTTGAATTAGCATTTAAAAAAATTGTAGTACCTTGAATGGCACTTCTCTGCTTTTATTCTTACTTTTAATTGATACATAATAATTGTACGTATTTATGGGGTACACTGTGATATTTCAATACAGGTATGCAATGTGTAATGATCAAATCATGGTAATTAGCATATCCACTACCTCAAACATTTATCATTTCTTTGTGTTAAAAAGATTCAAAATCTACTTGTCTTATCTATCAAAAATATACAGTAAATTGCTGTTATTTTAAACCTAAAGTGTAATAGAACACTAGAACTTATTTCTCCTGTCTAGCTCTACTTTCCATAACCTGATTTTTAGACACTATCTTCTTTTAAATGGTTACTAGGTTGTGAGTGCCCTAATTAGAAAACAAAACCAGAATTCATTATTATTCCCTAAATGTATGAGACTAGATGCTACGTGAAATAGTGGGCTGTAACGTCTTTTATCTGCAACGTATTACATGCAAATATTGGTCCATCACTATAGTTTTGATGTTCTCATAAATAACATATTTTTTATTTACATAAATATTTAAAAAATATTTTAAGATAAACTGTGCTAAAAATATCAGAAGTCACATCTTGTTCATGTGTTGGTCTTAACGAGGAAAAAATTATGTATGAATCAGGATGCCTTTCTTCCTAGAAAGAGAGCTTCCTCTGTTACTAACTAAAACTAAAAACGCTTATAATTCTTGAGCTCCGGTGCCCTGAGTGTCTCCAGGGTCAGTCTCAGATTCCACCAGCCTGTAGGACACTTCCCCTTGGATAACATGCTTGTACCTTATATAAAGTGCACCCAGATAGGAGCAATAAGTTCTGCTGTTCAATAGCATTTTAGGGTGAGCATAATTAATAGTAATTGTTTATATACAGCAGAACTTCAGTAAGTTGGCCACTGTAACAAACTGGTCAACAAAGGGAGGTGGTCACCATAAGGAACTAGGCCTGCTGTACCTATGACACGTTGAGTTAAAGCTCAAACTCAACAGCTCTAACCCTAGCTCATCTTTCAGCTCTTTCCTGTAGGCAGGTATGTATTTGTCTCTCTACCCTTTTAGAGAGCAGTCTCCCGGACAGCAGGAATTCACACTTCCCACACCAACTAGCACGATGAAAAAGTCACACTCGACACTAAATAAATATTTGTAAATGAACAAGTCACTGTTTATCCACGGAGACATAGAACATTACTAGATTTGACTTCAGCGGAAGGAGTTGAGATAGACGAACCAGCCAAACGCCAGCACTCTTCCCACTACCTTTAGGTGAAATGTATAGCTCCCTCTGGGATTGTCCCAACAAAGAAGCTGACCTAGTTTAATAGAGTATAAATATAGTGTGCTCCCCAAAGGTCCCCAAACACGAGATACACTAAAGTGTATCTTCAGCGTTTCAATTGGTGCAACTAATACAGATTGACCCACTTAAAAGAGCCTTTTTGCTCAAAGTGGTTTCTGTTTAAACCAGGATCGTCCCACAGAATTCTTGCTGACTGCTGTCCAGCAAGATCACACTCCTTTACACTGAATGGTTTCGGAAGAATTTCTGTTTACCAACAAAATCAAAGCAAACAACACATTTGACCAAAATGGTGTGATTCTTAAACAGAAATGGAGTGAATAGCAGAAATCAGAAGACCATTTAACTTTAGCATTTGCCATCATTTTATTATCTCAATTTACCAAACTTGACTCAAGACAGAGGGTAGAAATATCTTCTAGATATTTGTCTGAGGTTACGTGGCTGTCTGTGGGTGGGTATTACTGCCCATTTTATGGTCTCCTGGAGTACCCTTAAACATTAGTATCTGGGAGAAAATATTATCCTACTGTGTGATTTTAGAAAAAAGGACTACTTTACTCAAATGGGCAAGGGTAAATTTTAAACTGTATTTTTGATATCTTGCCCAAATTGAAATATGAGCTAGATTAAGACAACCAAAGCAACTGTTGGGGCATCGTGTATCTAAGGGAAGTTCACACCCTTTGCTGTCCTTCAATATTACTGCAGCAAAGAGAAGTTCTGATTTACTAATTAGCAAGGGATAGAGTTCTTTTGCACTGCTCTCTCTTCCTTCCGTCCTAAACCTGCATTGACAACCTAATACTGGCCTGAGGTCATCTCCCACTTGGAAAGTCTAAAAGGCAGATTGCAAGGCCTGGAGTAGATGGCTTAGGCTCCCTCTCGCCTGGACTTATGAGCAAAGGCTCATTTATCGTTTCCTCCGTGAAGCTATAAAAGCAAGTTAATGAAATGCAAACTCTGCCTGCCATTGATGGAAGATTTGGGTTGCTTCCAATCTTTTGCTATTACTAACAATGCAGCCATAGATGTTCACGTGTATCATTTTGCATGTGTCCTGGCATAACTTTAGAATACATTCTCAGGAGTGGAACAGCTGGGTCAAAGGGTATTTGCATTTGTAATTTTAATAGATCTTACCCTATTGCCCTCCCTAGAGGTTAAAACAATTTACATTCCCACCAGCAATGTATGAAAGTGACTCTTACAGTCTCACCAGCAGATCGTATCATACTTTTGGGTATTTGACAATCTCATAGGTGAAACAAAAAGTATCTGAGAGTAGCTTTTAAATTACATTTCACTTATAAGTAGTTTCATGTATTTAAAAATATTATACTTTGAATTGCCTTTTGTTTTTTTGCTCATTTCTCTATTAGGTTTTATCAAAATTTAAGAGTTCTTTATATATTAGAAAGATAAACTCCTTTTCTTGATATTTATTGCAAGTACTTAAATTCAGTTTAAATTTTATATTTTTCTTTGTTTCATGGTATGTCTTCATGCTGAAAATTTTTTTTAATGTTATGTAGTCAAGTATAACATGTTTTTAAATTTTTGAATGTTGTGCTATATTTAGATAGGTTTTTTTCACATCTAAGTCTAGCATGGAATCCTTCCACATCTTCCCTCAGTATCTTTATGGCTTCTTGTTTTTTATTTAAATCTTTAACCCATTTGGAATTTATCCTAGTTTGAGGTATGGTATGTAGATCCAATAATTTCAATAACTTTCAATTGAATACTCTTCTTCCCTCTGATTTATCACTTTTTTGGTACATATTTGATTATATTCTTGAACTTTCTCTATTTTTTTCTTGTTAGTATGTTGGTCTCTCCAAGCCTAAGTGGCATGTTCTTTTCATCGTTAAGAATTATGAATATCTTTGAAATGAAGTAGATTCTTTCATCCTTTTCTTTATCAGAATCTCTCTAAATATTATTGTTGACTTTACTCTAAATTTTAAAAATCATGACTAGTTTTTTTAAAAAGTGATGATAATTTTAGTGGGATTACATTCTTTTGTAAATTAAGTTGGAGAAATTGACATCTTTGTGATGTTGAGCCCCCTAATATAAAATATGCACGGTAAATGTTAATGCCTTTACTGAATTTTATAATGTTCTTAATATGTCTTAGATTTTTTCATGTTAATTTTCATCCTAGGCATTTTTTTTTTGAGACAGAGCCTCAAGCTGTTGCCCTGGGTAGAGGGACGTGGCGTTACAGCTCACAGCAACCTCCAATTCCTAGGTTCAAGTGATTCTCCTGCCTCTGCCTCCCAAGTAGCCAGGACCACTGCCACAATGCCCGGCTATTTTTTGGTTGCAGCCATCATCGTTGTTTGGTGTCCCGGGCTGGATTCAAACCTGCCAGCTCAGGTGTATGTGGCTGGTGTCTTAGCTGCTTGATCCACAGGCACTGAGCCCATACTAGGCATTTTAACTGTGCTGCTATTGTAAATGGGGTCTCTTCTTCTATCTTATATACCAGCTGTGTATTATCTATATTCATAAATCACTTAATCTTTCCATATTAATTATATGCTTTCACGGATCTTTTTTTTTTTTTTTTAGTTTACACTTACATTCAGTTGGTTCTTGGTTTTTCTACGTTACTGCAAGATACCTTCAAATAGTGCTTGCATTTTGCTCCTTCCTTCTAACTCCGTGCCTCTAAATTCTTTTCCTACTCCAATCGGATTGGCTAATACTTTCAGTAAATGTTATTGTGGGCAACTTCTTTAGGTTTTAGTGAGAATTCCTCTGTGGTTCTGAAATTAAAAATGATAATTTATTTGGCACTGAAATAGACTTATTTTATCATATCAAGACATTACCTATCTAGTCCTATTTTACTGAGTATCTTAAAAATCAAGAATGACAGGAATTTTTTTAAAAATCAGGTTTATTGAAGTGTAATTTTTTTTAATAAAAAAATTGTATTTACTTAGAAGCATTCAGAATGTCAACAAAACAGCTGCAACTTTTTTTTTTTTTTTGCAATTACAGAGTGGTATTCAGTTAACAGAACAACAATTATTTCGTATAAGCTGCATCAGAGACAACTGAAG
>CAUYON010094999.1:0-12188 GCA_963573935.1 Arctocebus calabarensis
TTTTTTTTTTGAGACAGAGCCTCAAGCTGTCACCCTGGATAGAGTGCCGTGGCATCACAGCTCACAGCAACCTCCAATTCCTGGGCTCAAGCGAGTCTCCTGCCTCCGCCTCCCAAGTACCTGGGACTACAGGCACCTGCCACAATGCCCAGACATTTTTTGGTTGCAGCCATCATTGTTGTTTGGTGGGCCCAGGCTGGATTAAACCCGCCAGCTCAGGTGTATGTGGCTGGTGCCTTCTCCCGTTGAGCCACAGGCGTTGAGCCATTTTTTCTTTTTTTTTTAAGACAAGTTCTCAGTCTGTCACCTGGACTAGAGGGCAGTGGAGTCATCATAGCTCAATGCAAGCTTAAACTCCTGGGCTTGCAACTATTCTCCTGTCTCAGGCACCAGGGTAGCTGGGACTATAGGCACACACCACCACCATGCCCAACTATTTTTTGATTTTTATTTTTTGTGGAGATAGGGATCTTGCTTAGTTTCCTAGACTGGGCTTAAATTCACCTCAAGCGACTCTCTTGCCTCCATCTCCCAAAATGATGAGATTATAGGCCTGAGCCATCACACTTGCCCTGAGCTCTTGATTAAAAAATAATTTAGAACATTACGAGACACTGTGGCTAAGTGAGGGCATTTTGATGAAAGGGTAGGCTTAGATGGTCTAATTGTCTTACTTTTGCTAATGAGAATATGAGCAAATGGATGGTTAATGGCCCTTGGGCCATCCTTCTCAGATATCACTCATTTCAACCAGGCTTTTGACAGCAAGTCAACACCGGGTTTCCTGGCAGGTACCCCAAGTACAGATGATATCCATCTTGTTTGCAAAGAGGTCTCAATATTTTTAAGTCTATTTTTTTCTCTGAAAACTTGTAAATTTATTGAGGTATAATAGAGGTAGTATGAACTGTACATATTTTAAGAGTACAATAGGATGAGTTTTAGCATGTCTGTGGAAAACACAGAAATGAAATGACTCCAGAATTTTCCTTGCACCCTTTTGCAATCCAATCCTCATCTCACCTGCATATCCCCAGGCAATCTTTAATCTGCTCTTTCAGAAGCTTCTACTCTGGATCAGGAAGGCTTTTCTGATAAATCTTGTTTTTTTTTTTGAGACAGAGTTTCACTATGTCGCTCTTGGTAGAGTGCCGTGGCATAACAGCTCACAGCAACCTCAAACTCTTGGGCTTAAGCGATTCTGTTGCCTCAGACTTCCAAGAGGCTGGGATTACAGGTGCCTGCCACAACGCCTGGCTATTTTTTTTTATTGCAATTGTCATTGTTGTTTAGCTGGCCCAGGTTGGGTTTGAACCCACCAGCGTGTATGTGGCCAGCACCCTACCCACTGAGCTATGGGCACTGCCCTTTCTTTTTATTTTTTGAGACAGAATCTTATTCTATTGCCCAGGCTAGAGTGCTGTGGCACTAGCTCATAGCAACCTCAAAGTACTGGGTTCAAGCAATCCTCCTGCCTCTTGCTCAGGTTGCTCTTGAGCTAAGCTTAAGCTCAAGCGATCAGCCTGCTTTGGCCTCCCAGAGTGCTAGGAGGTGTGAGCCACCGCACCCTACTTCTGATAAATCATTTCGTTTTTACAAGTACCATGTTTACCAGCCTGGTTTCTCACTGACACAGGTGAGTTGAGAGCAGGCCCAAAGCAAAGGGACTTAATTATGATTCATGGTTTGGAATACCTGGCTTAAATGAACAAAAATCCACTACCATTAGCACATAAATATTTGAAGTAGAGGAACCAGACTGTATTTCTTGATTTTTAGGCAAATTACATATTGTCTCACAGTAGCAATCTTACCATTAATAGAATTGTATTAGGTAAAAACCTTGCCCCGTAAGAAGGTAACATGATTCAAGGGCTGTCTCTAAAAGTCTTCCCTCTTAGTTTTCCAATCATGCACTCAACGGATTAAATAACTCTACTTTGGAGTTAGATAGAATTAAGAATTTGCATAAACAGCACCTTGATTTTGGTGGTTTAATTTTGGGGATTAGGAACTGAATGGGATAAAATCAGCTTTTGAGGAAGTTGCCAGCACAAAACATTGAAGGGCTTAGAGAAATTCCCTGAAGTGTCACCTTGACTTCTCCATTTTTGTAGTCAGTCCAGATATGAAGATGACCTGGAACTTGCATGGTGACCGGGGGACATCCTCTGTTCATCTCTCAGGGCAGAAGGTAGCTCTCCTTGACACTCTTCTCAGTTTAATTTAGGGAGACTAAAGACTTCAGTCCAGAACACATTGTGCCTAAAATGTGAGCATGCTCAGAAACCACAG
This sequence comes from Arctocebus calabarensis, assembly GCA_963573935.1. Taxonomy (NCBI): domain Eukaryota; kingdom Metazoa; phylum Chordata; class Mammalia; order Primates; family Lorisidae; genus Arctocebus; species Arctocebus calabarensis. The sequence goes on from CAUYON010094999.1 coordinate 2,296, forward strand.
AGCAAGCCATGTGGTGCAGCCAGGAGAAGCTTTGTGAAGGAGGAAGGAAATGCTTTGTCTGAACCAGGACCAGACACCCAGTGCTGTGCCAAAAGCCTTGCCACCTCTTGCCTGTTACGATCAGTCTGCGCCCACCCAGCATTCTCCCTGTGACTGAATTTCTCTTTCCTTAAGTGCAGGTGTTTTTATCATGTGGGGACCTTGGTTACGTCTGGTCTTAGCAGACATCTTCAATTTTCGCCTGCAACCAAACTAGCCTCCAGGGGTTTCAGACTTCAACAAGGCTGGGCAGGTGTTGGGAACAGGTTGTGGGGGGTGGTAGAAGGAGGTTGGTAGTCTTACAGCAGCCTTCAGCGGCCTGGAGGCTCATGACAGTTGTCACACTGGTATGACATTGGTCATGTCTTCCAGGTGCCCCATAAATGTGTTTTCAGATTTCAACATGACCTCATTTTTATGATTTATCAGTGACCCACATGTTCTGATAGTATTTTTCCAACGATTCATTTCTTCTTTCATTCAACAAATATTTGCTGAGTATCCATTATGTACTTTCATAAAGTGCTGGGAATACAGCAGTGAACAAAACAAACACATGCTTTCCCTCGTTGAGCTTATATTCCAGTGAGTGGAAGAGAAATTGTAAGCAAGATGAAGTATTATAAGATATATCTATCTTTCATATATATGTGAAAGAAATATAAGCAAGGATGGAGAATTTGCAAGATTGTGGGAAGGAAAGCTTCAACAAGAATGGGATATCTGTAGGAAAGTGCAGGAATGAGCCATAAGAATGGCCCCAAGGCAAGGACATCCTAGGGCCTTGAAAATTGTAGAATAAAATGAGCTTTTATTCAGAGTCAGGAAGCCATGGGGAGTAGAGCAGAAGAGTGACATGAGGACACTGACGTTTACTAAGATCCCTCTGACTACTGGAGGGACTTCAGGGGAACAGGATAGAAGCAGGAAAACCAGGTAGGAGTTGATTACAGCAATCCTAGTGAGAGACAGTGGCTACTGGGATCATAAAGGTGGCAATAAGTTGATGAAAAGGGATTGGATTCTGAATATGCTTTGAAGGGAGATTTGCAGGGTTTGTTTACAAAGTCAATGTGCGGTCTGAGAGAAAGAGGAATAGAGGATGACCTGTAAGTTTCAACCCAAGTGATTGGAAGGATAGAGCTGTCACTGACCAAGAGGGAAGACTGCAGGAGGACCTGGTTTGAGGGAGACATCAGGAGTTCAGATTAGATGTGTTACTATTTTGCTTTAATGTGGCTTCTGTAATGGACAGACAATGGAATATTATACAACCATCAAAAGGAACAACTGCATGAACAATCCATGATATGTTTAAATCTTGGCAGTGAAATATTAAGTGGAATCAAAGCATAATACTCTTCATACAAAATTTAAGCCAAATATTTTTGGAATACATTTAGATACAATACAGCTACATAAAAAGGGAATGATGAATATAGGATTAAAGGTGATGTTTTATCAGGTTGGTGGGGACAAGGAGATGGGGTGAGTCTGGTTAGATGTGCCTTATTGTCATGCTCCTTTTGTTAGGGTGTTGGATTCATGGGTACTTCTTTCTTTTTTTTTTTTTTGCCGTTTTTGGCTGGGGCTGTGTTTGAACCCACCACCTCTGGCATATGGGGCTGGCGCCTTATTCCTTTGAGCCACAGGTGCCACCCCATGGGTACTTATTTCATTATTAAAGAGAACTCATGATGAGTGAGTGGACTTATCCCAGAAATGCATGGTTGGTATGCATCTGAAAAATCAATAAACAGAATGTACAATGTCAGTAGAATAAAGGAAAAAAAATTGTATGATAATCTCAATAGACACAGAAGAAGCATTTGACAAAATTCAACACCCTTTTAGGATAAAAACATGCAATAAACTAGCCATAGAACTTCCTCACCCTGATAAAGGACTTCTACAATAGCCCACAGCTGACATCATACTTAGTGGAGAAAAACTGCATTCCCCAAGGATCAGGAACCAGATCTGTTCCTCTGGTTCGATATTGTACTACATGTTCTAGTGACGGCTATTAAGCAAAAATAAATAAATAAAATCTAAAAATTAAAAAAAGAAAGAAAGGGCATCCAGATAGGAAAGGAAAATGTAAAATTATCTGTATTTTTGGATGATATGATTTATATATAGAAAATCATAAGAAATATACTAACAAAAATAGGAGTAAAAATGAGTTCAGCAAAATATCATCTTATAAGATTAATGTGCAAAAACCAGTGGTCTTTCTAGTTACTAACAATTCCATTTACAATAGAATCAAAAAATTGTGTAAAGTGGGACTAAGCGGGGCACGATGGCTCATGCCTGTCATCTCAGCCCTTTGGAAGGCTGAGGTGGAAGGATCACTTGAGGCCAGGAGTTGCAGACCAGCCTGAGAAACAAGGTAAGATCCCTATCTCTACAAAAAGTAAAAAAGAAAAAATAAAAGAAAAAAAGAAAAAAAAATTATCCTGGCATGGTGGGATGTGCCTATAGTCCTAGCTATTTAGGAGTTTGAGGTGGGAGGATTGCCTGAGCCCAGAAATTTGAGGCTGCAGTGAGCTATGATCATGCCATTGGTGAAAGAAGTAAAAAAAACTCACATAAGTGGAAAGAGATCTCTGAACACCAGTGGATCTGCCAGCCCAGTTTCTGTAAGCCCAGGCCTATTTTGGTTCCTCTGCAAGAAAGGATCAGACTATTTCAGTGTATTGTGAAAACCAAATACCAGCACGAGAAAACTCTGAGGACTGTAACCAGGGGTTATGAAATCCAAGGAGCTACCTTCTTCCTCTCTGTGAAGCAGCGGAGAATGTGTGTTGAAAGCCAAGAACACACACAGAGGTGTTTAGGTTCTGAGGTCAGCCAGGCCCAAGATGCAAGCCCAGCCACCGCCTGTATCTACGTGGCCTGGGCACCAGCCCTCGTGCAACTATAACAACAGCACCTACATCAAAGGGTTTTGGTGAGGATAAGATAAACTAACACATGTAAAGCACTGCTTTTTTTTTTTTCCTGAGACAGAGTCTTACTCTCTTTCTGTTCCTGGGCTAGAGTGCCATGGCATCAGCCTTGCTCATGGCAACCTCAAAATCATGGGTTCAAGTGGTCTTGTAGCTAGGACTACGGGCACCCTCCATAGCACCCCGGCTCATTTTTCTATTTTTAATAGAGATGGGGTCTCTCTCTTGCTCAGGCTGGTCTTGAACTCCTGAGCTCAAGCGAGCCTCCTGCTTTAGCCTCTGAGAGTGCTGGGATTACAGGTGTGAGCCACCTGCCTGGCCTAAAGTACCATTCTTGCCACATCATTAAGGGACTTACTTTAAAGCAGTGATGACAATGTTGTCCATACCTGTACCACCTCATAGATAAAATGGCCCAATACAAGAGCCCTGAAAGGAAGCATAAATTATCAATGAAAATAAGTTCAAGGTAAAACTGCTTTCATTTGAAGAAAGTAATAAGTAAATAATTGTTCAGCAAAGTGATAGGCAAATAATGGACATTTGCCAAGCATTGCTTAAAGGCAGAGGTTCTTAGTCTTGGTGCACATTAGAACACTTGGGATGCTTTTGGGAAATCCAGACAGTTCAAGACCAACTACATCAGGAAAATTAGCCAAGTAACCCTGATTCCTTCAACCATCACAGGAGATTTATTTTCTAGGGAAATTGAACCAGAGAGCCAGGCAGAAAGTGGAGCTGAGGATCCAGAAAGCTGTAAGGCTGGGAGAAGGGTGCACACTAAACGGTGGGATGCTCCAGCCTCCATCACCTTTCACCTCTGCTGTTCCTGGGAACCAGCAGTCTAATGCGTATTTCCCAAAAGATAGACTAGAAGATTCTTCTCTGGAGAAATTGAATGGGCTAAAAAAAAAAAAAAAATAGGAAGGAAGTCTAAATCTATGACTGCCAGTTAATTAGGTTTTAAAAAGTTGGTTATAGGGCGGCGCCTGTGGCTCAAAGGGGTAGGGCACTGGCCCCATATGCCGGAGGTGGTAGGTTCAAACCCAGCCCTGGCCAAAAAAATAATAATAATAAAATAAAATAAAAATAAATAAAAATAAAAAATAAAATTAAAAAAAAAAAGTTGGTTATAGCAGTGGTGTTGGAAGGATGGTCATGCTTAGGGAGTGGGCACTGACAATCCCATCATGAACATGGCAGGTTGCACAGAGCTGGGAGTTGGATGGAGGTTCTTCCCTCATCCTCATTGGTTTGAATAATGTGAGCCTGAGTCTATTCCCAGATCTTTTTTTTTTTTTTGTAGAGACAGAGTCTCACTTTATCATCCTGGGTAGAGTGCCGTGGCGTCACACTGCTCACAGCAACCTCCAGCTCCTGGGCTTAAGCGATTCTCTTGCCTCAGCCTCCCTAGTAGCTGGGACTACAGGCGCCCGCCACAGTGCCCGGCTATTTTTTTGTTTTGCAGTTCGGCCGAGGCCGGGCTTGAACCCGCCACCTTCGGTATATGGGGCCGACGCCCTACTCGCTGAGCCACAGGAGCCGCCCCTATTCCCAGATCTTTATGTACTATTTGTTCAATCCTCACAACACCTTCATGAGGAAGACAGTGTTATTTTCCCATTTAGAGGTGAAGAAATAGAGGCACACACAGGTTAAGGAACTTGCCCCGGTTCACACAGCTAGTAAGTGGCCGAGCTTGAATCAAGGCAGTCTGGAGTCCAGAGTCCCTGCATGCAACCGCTGAGCAAAGCAAGCTGCCGTTAGTGGCATATGCATCACTGGGGGGGGGGGGGGGGAAGCAATCTCAGGGGACACATCCCTGATTCCTGCAGGCTGCAGTTGGCTTGGAGAACAGGTGCCTCCATCTCCCTGACCAGGTGTTTAAAGGCCTCACTGACCCAACTCAGCTCACCAGTGTCACCTTCTACTACACCTCCATTCCATCATTGTTGTAGCCTAAGTGGATTGCCCTCAATATCCAAAAGACATTTCACACCTTTGGGTTTCTGCATCCTTTTTCTTTGGCTTAGAACCCTTCTACTGTACTCTTGTGATTGGCCATGACCAAATTCAAGCTAGCTCCTTCGTGGTCGTGTCTCTCAGATCAATGTTACCTTCTCTATCAGCCCATGGCTTGCGTGCACCTCTGGTGCTCTGCAGAGCACACCTCTGCTGTTTTCACCTGCTCAACACCATCCTCCCTTCTGCTAACAGCAGCCTGGTTTTCCCCTTGGTGAGCTGTTTCTGGTGAGAATTGAGCTGCTTTTACAGGCTGTAAGCTCATCCCCAAGGCACTCTTTCTCTGACTAAAGAAATTGGCTGAGGAATAGACTTGTAATGCGAACCATGCCAATTGCACCCAGTCTCAGCTCTTTGGTGCTGACTCTTGGAAAAGAGCTGTGCTCTGCCGGGCTTGCTAAGCAGGTAGGAACTGAACCTCAATGCTCTGGGCAAAACTTTTGCTATCTCATGAAAGCATAGCACTAGCTAAGGTTAAAGTCACCACAAAGAGGACAGAGCCAAGAGTTAGGGAAACGAAGAAGAGCTGTCCTCATTTTTTTTTTTTTTTTTGAGACAGTCTCACTTTGTCACAGCTCACAGCAAACTCCAACTCTTGGCTTAAGGCATTCTCTTGCCTCAGCCTCCCAACTAGCTGGGACTACAGGCGCCCACCACAATGCCTAGCTATTTTTTTGTTGTAGAGTCACTGTTGTTTAGCAGGCCCGGCCAGGTTTGAACTTGCCAGCCCCGGTGTATGTGGCCGGCACCCTAACTGCTGAGCTAAGGGCACTGAGCCAGTGCTGCCCTCATTGAAGAAGCCAGGTCCACCATGCTTTGCAGACTCTCCCGTGCTGTTCTGTCACTTGAACCAATGTGTGCTCTTGAGCTAGTTTGAGCTTTGGTCCCTGCTATGCAAGTGCAAGGATCTCAACTCCCACACAGCCTGAGTGCCTTATTATTTACGACTGAGTCACGGTGCTGAGTCCTGGGGGCTAGGGCACAGTGATTCTCTGTGCAGCCCCAGGCTCAGCAGCGTGGTTCCTCAGTAATGCACTCTGATGCCTCATCAGACATCTGACATTCCTGCTGGGGATGTCTGAGGTCTCACATTGTTCCTTGGAGCGCTTGTTAGCTCTACTTCCTTCTCTGGAAATCAAACTTTCCCTAATTGCTGACAGCAAAACAGCCTCTGTGGGAAAGCGGCTTTTTACTTGTTCATTGCAGAACCAGAGCTCATCTGCTCCCTTGTCTTAGAAAAATCCTGCCCTGGGGATTAGAAGGGCTGCTCTTCTCTTGAAGTTTGCCTCAGGGCATTTTAAACACCACTAAGGATCATCTGTAGATAATCTCTATGTTTTGTTTAAATTCAGCAAAAAACTCAAAGGTGTGAGAAGCACAGAGACATGGGGTTTGGAGGGAGCAATTTCTGAGCAGGAGAGGAGAAGAAAGGAAAAAGCTCAGTTGAAAGACTTGAGGTTCTGAACTTAAATGACCCTTGATAAACAGGGTCCAGACCATCCAGAGCAAGGCATGAAGTGAGTTAGGTGTGTTTTTGGAGCCCAGCTTGTTCTCAACTCAATGGCCCATCTCTTCCCACCGATTGTTCCTCTCCAGGTGGCTTCTAACTCATCACGCCATGTAGGTCAACTGCAAACTCCAACTCTTGGCTTAAGGCATTCTCTTGTCTGCTGGCTTTCCATCATGTCTGCTGGCTGTCCCATCCCTTCTATCTTAGAATGTCGAAAATTGTATTCCTGGTCCTCTGCCTGACCTGCTCACCTCCTGAGTCCCCTGTGTCTTAGTGGCACTATCACTACTGGTCACCCCACTAGAAGAAACAGCATTGCAGAAGCACTGGATTGTGTTTCACTGACTCCAGCCCTTGGGCTTGGAGCGCACTTTGCCCTCACCTGGCCCTCACCTGGCGCTCTCTCCCAGCCTCTGCTCCCACCGCTTAGCTTAGCCCTCAGGCCTCTGCACAGCAGGGCTCTCGCCAGACTGGATCCTGCCTGCCTTAATGACTCACCCACTGTCTGAATGTGGCCTTAAGTTTTTCTGACTGTGTGCCTGTTGTCATACAATTCCTTTTCTTGGGAATGCCTGTCTTCCTCATCTTTTCCTTTTGGTCCTTCTTATACTGCAAAGACTTCCTGACCCTGTTCTGTCACTCAGCAGGACCAGGTGTTACTCATCTTTGCAGAGCAGGGCTGTGAGGTGGTTCTGACCATGGACTCTAGAGCCAGGCTTCCTGTGTTTGCAGTCTGGCCCTGCCACTTGCCAATTGTATGACCTTAGGAAATTTACATAACATTTCTGGTCTTAGTTTTTCTGAGTAATTGAGAATAATAATGCACTTAACTCATGGAGTTATAGAGAGGATTAAATAAGATAACACATATAAGAGACTAGGAACAAGGCCTGGCACCAGAGCAGTTACTCATGGTCTTAGCTTCCACCATTATTATCTTCATCTTACTGTCATTAACTAAACAAATATTCATGGAATTCCATTGTGCCAGACACTGTTCTAGACAATGGAATTACAGCAATCAACCAAATCAGACTCATGAATACTTGTGAAGTTTAGGTTAGGGAAGAGGAGAAAAGGGAAAAGTAAATAAGCAATGCATAAACCAATATGACAGATGACAACAACAGTGAAATTATGTTATAGAAAGGGACTGGGAAGCTTTCAGGTATATATTTTTTTCTTTTGAGGCAGGGTCTCACTGTTTCCCATGCTAGATTGCAGTGATGTCATCACAGCTCACTGCAACCTCAAACTCCTGGGATCAAGAAATACTCCTGTCTCAGCCTTCTGAGTAGCTGGGACTACAAGTGCACACCACCACACTCGCTAATTTTCTATTTCTTGTAGAGACAAGATATCACTGTGTTGCCCAGGCTAGTCTTGAACTCCTGGCCTCAAGAGAGTCCCCTCTCCTTACCCTCCTAAAGTACTGAAATTATAGGCATAAGCCACCATGCCTGGTTTACAGGTTTATTTTTGATCACTCTTATATGATGCAAATGGTAGATGAGTTGTATGTTCGCAAAGCTCTAAAACATTGGGGAAAGGCAAGTAGATAAATGAACAATGAATTAAGATGTTGTTAATGTTTATTCATACATTCACAACCCAAGGACTGTGTTTATTCTCATTGTTTCTGGGATTCTGAGACGCTTATGATTCAGTGGATTTGGGGCATCTGATAGGGGTGGATGAAAGGAGGATACTTGGAGACAGGAGCCTTTTCTCTACCTCTCACCTCCCATTTCATATACTGCAGAGCTGCCTTTAGCTCAGATCCAAATCCTCAAGTTGGGACATTTGTTCTGGCTGAGCCATGTGGACCCAACTTCCAGCCCCTCTCTTATCCACCAAGTGCCCAGGTAGGATGAGACAGCTACAGGGTGGGCCGTGGAAAGTGGCTTGGCCAGAAAAACCCTCTTCATACCCTTCTGACTTAGTCCCACAGATCCCAGTAAGAACATGTTCCTGAGGACCAGGGTTGACTTTAAGCACGGGGGCTAGAACTAAGCCTCTCCCTCAACTACTTAGCACATTTTGAAGCTTTTCTCCTTTAAAAACCACTGCCATGGCCCCTTGGGAGCTTATGTTTAGGGAGCATTCATAGCAGTTCTTAATCCCCTGGTGCTGTTGACAGAGACTCTCTTTGAACTGTAAGCAACTAGACACAGAGGCATTTGTCACCCTAGCTGATAGCAGGGAACTGAAGGAATGGGAATGGGGCAGGGGCATTCATGCAGGATGAGTGTGTGAAGAGCATGAAATGCTTCTGGGCGTAATGGAGACGTCTAGGCTAGGAAACAGTATACCTGTACTGAGCGCCCAGGGCTGAAGGAGGTCAAGGCCAGAAAAGATTGAGCATGGGGTGGGGAAGGAAAATAAGGGAGTGGCCAAGACAGGCTTAGTCTCTGTCTTGTCTGGCCTGAGGCCACCATGCTCTGAACACTAAGTTTGGGGTTCCTGTGCTTGGAAGTTCTGCTGTGAGCAAGACACTGAGATTTTTTACAATTTTTTACCCTGTATTTACCCTGTTGAAATGGTTCTTCCTGCATTGGGAAAATGATACTTAACCAAACTGTCTTCTGAAACTGGCTTTTACCAATTTATAAAGGGGTGCAAGACAAGAACTGTGGTAAAGCCCTAGATTTTGCAAAGGCACAGCCATAGTTGTCCCCTCCCCTAGTTTGCTTTCCTATAATTGCTACTTGGGAGTCATGAAGACTTCTAACTTTCTCCATAGAGGACACCATTTTGAAACCTAAAGGTAGTTTGTGAGATATCTTCCAGGTCCCACATTCCGGTGGCCTTACTGACCCACACAGACCAGCAGCCTATACCGAGAAATGGACTCAACTGGAATTGTGACCCCAACCCAGGAATGAATTCAACACACGATTTTGCCCCGATTGCCAAATCCTTTGCTCGCCAAATTGTCTTTAAAAATCTTTTCTCACGGCTCGGCGCCTGTGGCTCAATGGGCTAAGGCACCAGCCACGTACACCTGAGCTGGAGGGTTTGAATCCAACCTGGGCCCACTAAACAACAATGACAGCTGCAACCAAAAAAAAATGGCCGGGCATTGTGGAGGGCGCCTGTAGTCCCAGCTACTTGGGAGGCAGAGGCAGGAGACTCGCTTGAGCCCAGGAATTGGAGGTTGCTGTGAGCTGTGATGCCACGGCACTCTCTCCAGGGTGACAGCTTGAGGATCTGTCCCTCCCCCCCCCAAAAAAACAAAAAACTTTTCTCACAAATTGTTGGAAAGATGGATTTGAAAAATTCTTCCTGTCTCCCATTTAGCACTCTGTGGAATTAAACCTTCTCTGTGCTGTGACACCTGCTGTTTCAGTGTATTGGCTTTCCCTTGA
>CAUYON010095000.1:0-10910 GCA_963573935.1 Arctocebus calabarensis
ACTCACTGAGCCACAGGCGCCGCCCAAGGTATGAAATTTTTAACATTTCTCAGGGAGGGAGGAAGAGGAGGTAGATAGCACTTTACTTAGTGCTAAGGGATGTCTCACTATGTTTCTATTAATGCTTATCTTTTCTTGCCATAAATTCTATTTTGATTAATGGTAATATAGCTGCAACAGCTTTGTTTTGTTTAACATACACATCATGTATCTATTTTCATGCATTCATTTGCAAATTTTTTGTTTATTTGTATTTTAGGTATATCTTAGGCTTATACAGCATATGGTTGAAAATTTTCTTTTAATCCAAATTGAAGGCCCATCTTTAAATGGGCATAATTAGTCCATTTACATTTATTGCGACTGCTGACATGTTGAGCTTATTTCTTTCATCTTACTTTTTATATGCCTTGCATTTTTTTTTTTTTTTTGAGACAGAGCCTCAAGCTGTCACCCTGGATAGAGTGCTGTGCATGGCATCACAGCTCACAGAAACCTCCAATTCCTGGGCTCAAGTGAGTCTCTTGCCTCTGCCTCCCCAGTAGCTGGGACTACAGGCGCCCACCACAATGCCCGACCCTTTTTTGGTTGCAGCCGTCATTGTTGTTTGGCGGTTCTGGGCTGGATTCGAACCTGCCAGCTCAGGTGTACGTGGCTGGCGCCTAAGCCCGTTGAGCCACAGACGCCAAGCCTCCTTGCATTTTCTTTGTTCCATCTCTACCTGCCTCTTATTTTGCCTTCCATTATGTTGAGCTTCCCTTTTAAAAGTCTTATTGATATGGAAATTGTACATTCTATTCTTTTTTTAATTTTTAAAAAATTTTGATAGAGATGAGGTGTGGCTATATTACCTAGGCTGGGCCTGAACTTCTGGCCTTAAGTAATCCTCCTGCCTCAGCTTCCCAAAGGGCTGGGATTATAAGCATAGCCACCATGTCCAGCTATATGTTTTATTCTTTTTGTTTAAGCATTTACCTTTATAACCTTAACATAACACCTAATTTTATATTTTTCCAAAAAATGTTAAAGTTGATCATACCTCCTCTTTCTTCCTCCTAAATAAGATATATAGCTATCCATGTTTGACTTTTCTTTAAGATTCCTCTTTCCAGAATCAGTTATTGCTGTCTGTAATTTTAGACATAGCTTATTTGAAATTCCATATATAGTAATTACATTTTTTGCAGTTAATGCTTATTAAACTATTTCAATATATTTCTTATAATATTTGATTCCCAATCTTTCCTTTTTGCTGAAATTAATATTTTTAAAGTAGTTCTATGTAGAAAAGAGCCCTTTTAATCTTTATAGATTAGAAAGTGGATATATAATTCAGAAAGTGGACATAAAATTTCAAAAAATGGATATATAATTCTAGTTAGGAAGGTATTTTCTTTCAGCATTTTCACTATTATTGCTACTGACACGTATCAGTTTTGAAGAGAAAAATAATATGAGGTGCTCTTCCCTTCCTTCTTTGTTTTAAGATTTGGTCTTTCTGTTGATGCTGTAGAGCAGCAGTTCTCAACCTGTGGGTCACGACCCCTTTGTAACAATGAAAGTACATCCTGCATATCAGATATTTACATTACAATTCATAACAGTAGCAAAATTAGTTATGAAGTAGCAATGAAGATAGTTTTATGTTGGGGGTCACCACAACATGAGGAACTGTATTGAAGGGTCATGGCATTAGGAGGCATTAGGAAGGTTGAGAACCACTGCTGTAGAGTTTCATTCTGACCTTGCTTGGAACATGATATGCTTCTCCAATCTGACAATTTGTGTTTTTAATTCTGCAACATTCTTTACCAAGGTATATTTGAATATTGCTTCTACCTCATTTTCTATATTTTCATCTTCTAAAATGTCTATTAGCTATATGGTGTGTATTTCCCCATGTCTCTTAACTGTCCTTTTAATCTTTTTGTAACTTTCTTCCCCTTTTAATGCTGCATTTTTGTTATATTCACAGCCATGTCCTCCAATATGAGAATTCTTTCATCAGCTTTGTCTAGTTTACTGTTAAACAATCTGAGTGCTTTATTTCAAAGACTGTATTTTCATTTTATAAATTCCTATAGGTATTTTTCAAATACACCTATTTTAAAAGCCATTCAATTCTTTCATAGGGAGAAGACAGATGAACATAGGTTGGGGAGGAGACATTAAAGTGCTATTATAAGAAAGTCAACCTTCAAAAGTCAGGGGTTGGTCAGGAAAAGGGGAACCTATTCTTCATGTTCCAAATGTGAGGGATTTTAACAGCTGGAAGTAGAGGATTACAGAATATTGGAAAGGTTGAAGAAAACATTCCTGATACCCTCAGTTCTCAGCAGCAAAGTGAGTGGTTTGCAAGCGCTCATGGAGAATAGAATTTGAATTTCACAGGACTCCCAGAAGAGCCAGGGAGTATGTTAGTCTGTAGCAGTAAAGTGAATGGTTCCCAAGAAGTGGCCTCTGGCTCTCTTACGTGTTCCTCACAGACCAGAAACAAGTTTTTTCACAGGGACTCTCATTAACTCTTGCCCCACACTGATAAGGGCAGACTTTGGGATTATAGGAACCAGAGTGGCTTTTCCCATGAGGCCCAGGACTCATTCTCCTAGAAGTCACCTAATAACGGCAAGACAGGGAGCTGGCTGGCCATTTTGCAGTCCTAGTTTGTCTCAGCTGTTAGGAACCATGTGGCCTCTCTCACCAAAGGCCAGGCCTCATCCAAGCTCAAGCTATGACTCCAGGGTGGGCACCAGGCTGAAAAATGCCCAAGTAGGTAAAAGGTGGTTTTACTAATAACTTTCTAACAGAGGAAAATAAACTATCAAACAGGAAACAAGGATGTAAACTCACAGCACCCTTACCTTTGTTTAGTTAAGACACCTGTGACCTACTCCTTCCACCTTTCAGTGGGCAAGAGCTGGCAGTCAGCCTGGGGCTGGGGTGGGGATGGAGTGGCTCCATTGGGAGTTTTCTGTTGCCTCCAGGATTGATCTGGGATAGGGTCCTAGGTTAGCAGAAACCATGGAGAATCCTCCTGACAGCCAGGCCCTGGAAACAAAGATGTGGAGGTTGGAAGACCCCTTTCTGGGAGAGGGCCCTGTCATTTTGCAACCCTTATTTGCCCCCAAGAAAGAAAATTTTGCTGGAAAAGAATCTGTCCATTGGAAGGGAAGAGATACAGAGGACAGAGTTAGGTTGAGGGTGTATGGAGTGCTATCTCTCAACAAGTTAAAGAAACAGTTTCCCAGGTGCCCACCCAAAATAATGGAAAGACCCAGCCCTGGTTCTTAAAATGTCCCTATCCTGGCTTTGACCGGCTTTCACAGGACAGGCAGATGGGAACCACATGCTCAGTTCTGAAGTGAGATCTGCATGCCCTTTGAACCCAGTGAGACCCAGGCTCCAGGGAGCCTCCTGGTGACACCAGGGCCTGAGGTGGGGCTGGGCCAGGCCCAGGAGAGCACAGACAGGGAAGCACAGAAGTGCACAGAGTGCCTGCCCTTCCAAGGCCCAGCCTCCTCACTCATTTGCATCACAAGCAAGAAGTACTTAAAACAGTCCAGGATACAAGCACTGCCACTCAATCTGACCCCCTAGGTCTAGGAATTGAGAATGGTCTCTCCCGTAGCCAAAATGTCTATGAAGTTCCCCTGAGTGTCTTTACCGCAAAATTCAGCGCGAGGGTCTGCACTGCCCTCTTCTGGGCACTCGGTTGTTAACACGGGCAGCCCCGAACTCCCTTCAGGACGTCACAGAAGCTCTTCCCAGACCTGTACTTTCCTGCCAACAAGCCTTGTTTTCACACAGTGACTCATAAATGAGATAATGAGGGACAAGAGCAAGTTAAAATATTTACTATAATTTAACATCGGGAGGAAAAACTTATATCTTACATTGTCTGTAGAAAGAATGTGACCTACACAGAATTTTGCGGTTTAATCGTTTATATTTTCTACTGATAAAGCACCTACAATACTTACATTTGCAAATTTCTCAGGGCCACAGAAATATAAAAAAATGCTCTTGGTGTCATTTAGAAAGTGAACATGTGTTTAAGAATTTCCACACTTAATTGTGAATGCTAATACTCATCCATCCATTCATTTCTCAGATTTTCATTGAGCATGCAAAGCTTAAGAGGACACAAAAGTGAAAGAGATAAGCGTCTTGTTTGTTTGCAGGGAAGTTATTAAATACTTTAAGAAGACAACAGGGAAATGTATCCTGGCCGGAAGCTGTTAACCAGGCTCCTGAACTTGTTCAGCAGCAGTAGGCTGAGCTGCTAATGGCTTATGCCTTACTCTTTTTACTGACAATTGCTGACAGGTGCCTGGGGACGGGGGTAATAACCCTTGCTTCCCACTTGGCCTGTAGCTAGCTAATGATTGAAAGGTGTAGGGGTAAGACAGCCCAGACACCTTGCCTCTGTGGTGCTTAACAGCGCCTCCTGCTGGATGAGGGAGAGGCTGTCTTTGTGGAAAGAGTATCTTCACCCAGCTCCTCCCTCCCTCCACCCCTTCCTAAGACTCGTTCCCTCTTGTCTCCCCCAACCCTGCCGTGTCTCCGGAGGGCACTCCCTGATAAGTTGCCTGTTCAAGAATCTCCATGGCAGGCGCTGTTGCTACAAAAACCATGTGCCATCAAATATGTGCCCAGAAAAGATGAGGTCCAGTTTCAAGTTCAGGGAGCAATTGTCTTGAAGGTCATGTTGGGGATGGGCACATATGGGATATCCATTGTTTTCACAAACAGATATTGACTGAGCACCTTCAATAAACCAGGCATCTTCCAGGTCTTGGAGATGCAGTAGCAGATACGGCAAGGGTGTTATCACTGGTGTTATATACTAGTGGGGAAGGACAAACAGGAGACAAAAAATGGACAGTAGGGTGAATTCAGGTAAATTCAACAGTGAAAATAAAATGTGGCAACCAGTTAACCTCTTCTTTCCAAAAATCCTCTAAGCACATACCAGGTGATCCACTTATCCAGTCATAACTATTAGAACCTTTCTCCCAACAATTGCAATTCTTTACCTCCAATGGTTACAATTTCAGTCAGAGTCAGCTCCCATTGAGTTTCTGCTGTGGACACTAGTTCTTACCATGGCAGGGACCACTAAATGTTTTCCAAGCAGTGCTACAGCCTGTATTTGGAATCTTGGACAGTCTCTGGGATTTCCAAATGCCATTGAAGTGTTTCCTCCCTTCAAAGTGTTAGAGCATTTCATTTAGGCTCTGGACTCAGAGTAGAGAGGCCATCCAAAGGACCAGAGATGCTAAGGGACAGGAAGCAAGTCCCTGCTGTTGCTGGCAGAGAATACCTATGACCACCTGACAGATGCCACCAGGGACAGGGGAGTGGGAGCCCAGGGTTGAATCTTCCTGCCAGTTCCATTCTCCATGCCATTGTCTTGGAGCCACACTGCCCTTTAATCTGATATGTCTTCCTAAGACCTAAGACCTGAAGGCTTAGGAGAAAAGTGTCCTTTTTCTGGCCTATAAGCTCTCAGAGGTAGGTGTGTGTTTTACTCATCTTCCTAGGCCCTGAGGGCACAATAAAACTCTCTTACCCAGGAGTTACCCAGTGGAGCTAGTGGAAATAACTGGTTTCCAGGCCCCTGTATAAAGCACACTACCCTCCACCCCCACGCCTTAGGATCTCCAAAAGCCAGGCTAGCGTCTTCCTTCCATCCCAAAGCCTTTTGGCCTTTGCAGTCACTGTTGAAAAGCACAAGCACAACCATCTACTTCTTAATGTCTTCTAGTTCTGCAGCTCAGAGGCTGGAGGGTTAACTGAAAGAAACTCCTGGGTTTTTTGGGGAGGGGGTAGCCAGGCCTGTGCAGGAACCCCAATGCCTATGAAATCTGACCCAATTCCTAGCTGAGAGATGGATTTGACCATTTCCTCCTGTTTTCTTTCCTGTCAACCACAGTAAAATTTATCTTACCACAAAAACCTGATGCTTTGGTGTTTGGCTGTCCACTGTGCCTGGGCAAACAGACCCAGGTGGATTTGGTACAACTCTCTGTTGTATTAGAAGACATTAAGAAGTAGATGCTTGTGCTAATGTTAGAGTAGGAGACCAAGAGACAGGTGGGAGGACGAATGCAAGTGTTAAAGTAAATAATTCTCACAGGGGGTTCAGACCTTTTTTTCTTTTTTGCCACACATTGGAAGAATAAGAGTTGTCTTGGGCCATATGGTAAATGCACAAAAACTAATGAAAGGTGATGATCAATAAAAAGGTCTGTGCATACTTTTGGTGATATTTGACACCACAGATAAGTAAAATAGGCCTCAAATAATATACATGTGGCCCACAGGCTGCAGATTGCTAACAAGTAGAGCTGATAACTGTAGGCATGCACCAGTTTCAGCTGGCTTGTCAGCTATCTCTGTCACCTTAGCTTGTTATAATACCATTTACATTGTGGTTTCAAAAATTTTCCACCCTTGAAATCACCCTAATAGTTCTGAGACAACCACCTAAAGCATAAAAATGGGAGGGAACCTAATTCTAGAAATTACTACACAAATCCATACTACCAGCCAAGCTGTTAGCCTTGATTATTTCTCCCTTCAATTAGTAAGACTTCAAAAGACCTAAAACCACTTCCTCCCACTGTGGTTTTAAAAGCTCCTCTTTTCATGCCTTCTTGCTCTCTTTGTTGGGAGTGAATTTTCAATTAAAAAAAGTTGTCGCTGCTTGCTTATGTGGTGTGTCCCCAAATTCTTTTCCTAACAACCACCAAGACCCTGGAGAAAACCTCCACTCAGAGACCACTAACATCTACACATTTCACCTCAATACAGCAGCTACTAATGTAAGCTCTTGCTGATGTGCCAATGACTCAGAGACAATGGCGGTGCTGTTGTCACTGACATGATTTTCTAAAAATATGGACAACTCACAGGAAAGTTTTTGACAGGTGAGAGAGTTTAATCCTCTCTCAATGGACAAAGAAGTTACATCTCTGAGAAAACACGATGTATTTTGAAATGATGCCCCAAATATGTTTCATTTAAGTATAAACAAGTTATATTCTTGGTCTAGGTTTAAATGTGAACCTACCCTTAAAACCTACCTAGTCCAGGAAAACCTACATGTTTTTGGCTACATGAAAGTCTGTTGGGATGTTGGAAAGTTGTGCAAGATGTGAGACAATTGCTCATAGGGTGGACCTGCCCTGCATGTTGCAGAATGCCTCCTGTCCTGTCCCTACCCAGTAAATGCCAGTCACACCCCAACCCCAGTTGTGATGGTGAAAAATGCCCCCAAAGTTGCTGAAGTTGCTCTTAGAGGCTAGTTTTTCTCTCCTTGAAAAGCCCTGAAGCCTTTTTGAAGAAGGATGCCATGCTATGCTAATAGCACTCAAGAACAAGGCCAAGTTAACAGTGGTTTTCTGACTCTGCTGAGCCAGTGGTTTAAAGATGATCTATTAAGCTGACTTTGTCTTATCAATACATGCTGAGGGATTTTTCCTGTTCTCTGATTCTGCAGGACTCCATTTCTGATGGAGATGGCTTTTGGGCCCATGACTTAGGACAGCATAGCAGCCTCTCAGAGTGCTAAATACACAGAGATTTCTCTGGACCAGTATCTTTAAATACACATGGATATTTCCTGTGCATCCCTAACTTTTTCTCACTTGGTTGTCAGAACTCATCCCACAAATCCTTCCCCCACCTCCTGTAATGATCTTTAGGGTCCCCACCCCAGCTCAGTGCCTTCATAGCATTCTCAGTTTGGGATGGCCCAACTTTAACTCAGGAGCTGGTGGTATATGGGTTGGGCTGGCTCAGCCGAGAAAAATTGTCCATGGGCACCAGAGCACACCACAGGCAGCACAGCCGCTTCTGGAAAGGATGGTATTCCAAGATTGTTGTGGCCCTCTGTTCTCAGTTCCTCACTAGCCCTTTGCTCACCATACATGACCAAACTCATGTTTGGCCCTGGGGGATTTCCTTCATCCCTTGCTCTCCATGACTTCATGTGAGAGCAGGATTCAGGGGGACTCTCTTCTACCAGCAGCTTACTTCCTGTTGGCACTGTTTGGGGAGCCAGGAGATAGTTTCTGGGATAAATAATCCTAGCTCTCCATTTGCCAGTTTTGGGGATTATCTAAAAAGCTAATTGTTGATCTGATTCTCAGGAACTCTGCTTTACTTTCTAATTTCAGAAATCATGTTGCATTGTGGTCCTTGAGGCAGCATCCTGTCCTTATCCTAGGTCTCAGATAGGTGGCTACTTTCCTGACCTCTGCTTTTGAAGGTTACACAATAGCAGGGGGAGAGTAGGATCCATCTGTTCCTTGACCTAGACCTCATTTCTGGGCACTCCGTGACAGCAACACACATTATCTCTGGCACACGACAGGGGATGGGAAGGGATTATCTCATTTCCCCCATTTCTCTGATTCCTCTCTGGCTCTAATCTTATTTCCTGTCATGTTTTCACCTTCTTCCTTTATTCATACAAAATTTAGCTTGAATTGAATGTCGCAGTTGGTTTCTGCGATCCTTCAACTCTCTGATTCTTGAATTCTAGACCTTCTTAATAATGTGAAATCCTGTTTCCACTCTTATTTCTGGTAGGTTTGCTTGAATCAAAACATATTACTTTCATAAAGAAGCTTACTAAAGTAAAAAGAAATAGGAGAGGCCAAACTACAGTGCCTATGGATATACACTGCCATATTAAAACTTTAAAGAAATTAAGGGAGTGATTATTATAAAAGTCAGGATTGTGGTTAATTTTAGGGGCAGAAATAGGAATTTGATTGGGGTACCACATGACAAGGTTTCTATTGGCCTGGGGAGTTCTATTTCTTGACTTGTGTGCTGGCTACAAGGGTTTCTACCTTATAATAATTCACTAAAGCTATACATTTTTTTTTGTTTAGTTTCTCCACATATATTCATTTTACAGTAAAAAGTTAAAGGATCCAATCAAAAAGCAGAGATTGTCAGGCTGGACTAAAATAACATGCTCTAACTTTAGATTCTAAGAAACAAGTAGGTTAAAAGTAAAATAAAGACGAAAAAGTGTATCATGCAAATAGCAATCATAAGACAGCTAAACTGGCCATACTAATCTCAGACAAAACAGAAAGAAAGAGGGACATTTTACACCAATAAAAGGGTTAGTCCATTAGGAGGATATAGCAATTATAAACATATGAACCTAACCTCAAAACACCAAAATACATGAAGCAAACTGACAGAAATGCAAGAAAAAATAGAAAATTTAGCAATAACAGTTGGATACTTCAATACCCCACTTTCAAGAATGAATAGAACAACTAAATAGATCAGGTAAAAGTAGAAGACTTGAATAAACTATAAGCCAACTAGACCTAACAATGTCTATAAAATGTGCCACCCAAGGACAGAAAATACACTATTCTCAAGTGCACATGAAATATTCCCCAGGACAGACCATATGGCAGGCCATAAAATAAATCTCAATAATTCAAAAGAGTAGAAGTAAAGTGAAGACTGCACTCTTCAGTCACAATGGAATAAAATGAGCATAACAGAAAATCAATAGCTTAGTGGTTTGATAGCATAATGGAAAATCAATAGCAGACAAAAAACTGGGAGACTCACAAACATGTGGCAATACTCCTAAGAAACCAATGGTTCAAAGGAGAAACTAAAGAGAAGTCAGAAACTATTTTGAGATCAATGAAAATAAAGACTCACATACCAAAACTCATAATGTGCAGCTAAAGCAAAGCTCAGAGGAGAATTTATAGTTATAAATGCCTATTTAAGAAAGTAGGAAGATAAAAATCTTGTACATGAATGTTTCAAGTAACACTATACCTGATAGCCTCAAGGTGGAAACAACCCAGATGCTAATAACTAACTAATTTAATAGATAAACAAATATGGTGGAGGAGCCAAGATGGCGATCTGTAGCCAGCTTTCTGCAGACGCTCTCGTCCAGCAGGAGAGTTAAAGGACAGAAATTTAGCAAGAAAGCCAATGGTTTGGAACTGAGCCAAAAGAGAAGGTCGAAGAACGCACATCAACCCTGCTGGAGCAACCTGCGACCCCAAGGATACAAATAAAAGGTACAGAGCACATCAGCAAGTGGATGGCAGTCCCCTCTTCCATGAGACTGGCTCACAGTATATTCCATACCTCCATACAAACAGGCGAGCAGAGTTCAGATGTCCTCCCACTCTACCCCATGGGAGAGACCCTCTAAAAACCAGACCTCCTTCCCCTACTAGAGTGCTGTGGCACTCTCCTACCAGGCATAAAACTGTATAAAACTGTATATATTCTCTACCTGCAAGTTGGAACTCCTGGCACTCCCCTCCACTCTCACCCTGAGGTCTGAAGGTCTGCCCCCCATGGAGTCCAGATTCTTGGACATTTTCTTGAGGGGTATGGGCAGGGTGCGGGCTGTTGCTGGTCTGTGCTGTTATCCTGGCTCAGGAGTGGTGACAGGAAAGTGAGCCGAGAGGAGGCTGAAGTGGAGAGGCAGTCCCCTGAGGCACCGAGTGCGGCAGTGCTGAGAAAGCTTTGCTAAATTTCAGCTGCACCTGGCCCTCAGGGGATGACAGCTGAGACAAAGGGCTGAAGCTCACAGACTGAGTCAGGACTATTAGCAGCCCAGCATCTCTTCCATAGGGCAGAAATTCTGCGAACTTGTTCTGTTCTATCAGCAACATCAATCAGGGACAGGGCTGGAAGTGAGTGAATTGCCCCAGGCCCTATCAAGTACCCAGGTTGTCAGGCCTCATCTCCCCCCTGCCAACACCGATATAACTGGTGGACTGGCTGAGGAGCCACAGAGCCCCTTGTGACCTAGGCAGGCACAAACCTCTAGAGCATCTGCTCACTGGAGGGAACTGGATCACAACCCTGCAGGGTTACCAGAGACTGGGTGTGAC
>CAUYON010095001.1:0-11400 GCA_963573935.1 Arctocebus calabarensis
CTTCCTGCCTGCAGTGACATGAAGTTGCCATCCTGTAAGGGGACACTCTATCATCAGCCTGTTCCCAGATGACTGTGGATTTGGCTCACATCTGGACTGCATCCTTATGAAAACCTGAGCCAGCACCACCCAGCCAAACTGTTCCCCTAATTCCTGATCAGCATGAGCTGTAGGATAACAAATGCCTGCAGTATGTAAAAGACTGAAACTGGATGCACACCTTTCTCCCCTCACAAAGATACTCACATCCTTGATTCGAGATGGATAAAGGACTTAAATTTAAGATATGAGATGATAAAAATCCTCAAAGAAAGAATTAGAAAACACTGGAAGATATCGGCCTGAGGAAAGACTTTATGAGGAAGACTGCCAAGGCAATAGCAACAACTGCAACAATAAACAAATGGGACTTAATTAAACTGAAAAGCTCTGTACAGCCAAGGAGACAACAACCAAAGCAAACAGACAACCTACCCAATGGGAAAGAATATTTGTGCATTTAGAATCTGACAAAAGTTTAATAACTAGGATCTATACAGAACTTCAATGAATCTACAAGAAAAAAAACAACAATCCCATACATCAATTGGGAAGAGAGGTGAATAGAATCTTCTCTAAAAATGACAGATGAATGGCCAGTAAACACTTGAAAAAATGCTCATGATCCCTCTAAGTATTGGAGAAATGCAAATTAAAACCACCGTGAGATACCCAGCTAACTCCAGCGAGAATGGCCTATATCACAAAATCTCAAAATTGCAGATGCTGGCACGGATGTGGAGAGAAAGGAACACTTTTACACTGCTGGTGGGACTACAAACTAATACAACCTTTTTGGAAGGAAGCATGGAGAATCCTCAAAGAACTCAACCTAGACCTCCCATTTGATCCTGCAATCCCATTACTGGGCATCTATCCAGAAGAAAAAAAAAAAAACTTGTATTATAAAGATACTTGTACTAGGCTGTTTATCACAGCCCAATTTACAATTGCTAAAATGTGGAAACAGCCTAATGTCCTTCAACCCAGGAATGGATTGGTAAGCTGTGGTATATGTATACTATGGAATATTACTCATCCATCAAAAACAATGGAGACTCTGCACCATTTGTACTAACGTGGATGGAGGTGGAACACATTATTCTTAGTGAAATATCATAGGAATTGAGAAGCATGAATCCTATGTATTCAACTTTGATTTGAGGACAATTAATGACAATTAATGACATAGTGGGGCATGGGGAAGGAGAGAGCAGACGGAGAAGGAGGGAGGGGGTGAGGGAAAGAAAACAAAAAAGAAAGAAAATAGTGACTAATTCTCACATAAATTGGATTCAGTTTTGACCAAGTATATTACTTAAACATTAATTTTTAATTCATCTTATCAATATGTTGTTTAGGATATTGCATCCTTATTTATAAGTGAAATATATTTGTAATTTCCCTTTATAGCAATATATTTTCTCCAATTTCAATATTAGGTGTATCCAGATCAAGTAGA
Source organism: Arctocebus calabarensis (assembly GCA_963573935.1). Classification (NCBI taxonomy): domain Eukaryota; kingdom Metazoa; phylum Chordata; class Mammalia; order Primates; family Lorisidae; genus Arctocebus; species Arctocebus calabarensis. The sequence continues at coordinate 1,502 of CAUYON010095001.1, forward strand.
ATGATTTTGAAATATTTCTTCTTTTTCTATTGTCTATAAGATTTGGCATGATCTTCTTTTTGAAACTGTCTTTTACTTTTATTTATATAATATTAAATGTCTATTTTTTTAGACTTTGGAAAAAAATAAGGAGTTAACTGATGACTTCATACTGAGCCTCAGAGTCAAAGCATTCTGTAATAGACATACTCTTATTTGACAATGTGAACGTTACTTTCTTGGCATTATTATTATTAATATTGCTTAATATTTCAATGCAGTAATCGTCTGTTTTCTTTTCTGAATGTATTTATCTTCGTTCATTCTTTACGTGCTTTCTGTTTCTAGTCCTTATCTTAAACATTGTTATTGTTATTAAATTTAAAGCCTTTTAAATTCTGTGAAGGCAAAAAGTGGAAACCTAATAAATGCACTTATATGTAAAAATAAAAAAATTAAAAATAAAAAAAAGAAAGATCAGGAAGAGAAGAACATTTGGGTTGAAGGTTAGATAGTGGACACAAAAAAATTACCAGAAAGAAAAATGTCAAATCTCTCATTTTATTGTTGTTATTAGTAAGCTGTTAAGTAAACATCAACCCATTTCCCCAAACCTTGCTGTTCCTTTGGTAAAAGGTGGGGAAAGCAATAAAAAGACATCACACCCCACATCTCGGCCAAGGTAAGAAGCAGTCATCCCAGAGACGATGCCACAGAGCACCTGGGTTTAACTGAAGGAGGAATAAAAGCGAGAAGCTTCTGGGCATTTTATAGAAACTCTAGAGAAGGTACAAGGAACTTGCTTCAGGATGTGATAGCAACATTTAAAAAATATCTTTCAGGACAGCCTGATCTCATTAACAAGGGTTTTGGAAGATTCTGCATCAAACCATGAAGATAGTGCAAACCACAACCCACGGCCTCAGAGCAGGGATAATAAAAATGTTAGGAGTGAGGGGGGTGGGGTGTTGGGGTCTTGGTGTGTGCCACACCTTTTGGGGGCAAAACACGATTGTAAGAGGGACTTTACCCAACAAATGCAACCAGTGTAGCATGGTTTCTTGTACCTTCAATGAATCCCCAACAATAAAAAAAAAAAAAAAATGTTTATCTCGAAGCAGATTGGTACTGCGGGTTTGGACGTTTACTCCAGCGCTTCCTAGTTTTGCGATCTCTGGAAGGTTATGGAACCTCCTGAGCCACACGTACCTTCCCTGTAAAATGGATATAGCCACAGAGGCATGTTACTGAGTGGTGGGCTCAAAGACAGCCCCTCATATAAAACGCTCAGCAGATCACCAACTATGCTAGTGTTCCAAAGCATTCGTCATGATTGAAAACACAGGGCCATTGCTTAAACTGCAGTCAGATCACACACACACATTTTGTAAATTATAAGAAAAATACTTCTGCTATTGTTTGGTAAGAAAAATACTTCTGCTATTATTATATTATAAAAATATAATAAAATTCCTAAGCTTTTTGCCCTAAAACTCAGAAATAATTTTCTCTTAGGCTTACAGGACTATGCATTTTTCTCCTGGGTGAGAAGCAGCCCCAGGCCTTTACTTTAAACGCACCACAGGAGCACTAGACAGAGTAAAATATTTCACACAAGGACCAAGAAATTTCCGATCTCATCCACCTGGCTCCCCAGCCCTCCTCACCAGGGGGATCCTCAGGGGAGAAACCCATGTGGCCTCTGTGTTTTAGAAGGTACATTTACATTTACTAGTAATGACAGTAAAGACAGACTAATCTTAAAGTTCATCCTAGACAGATCTCCAGATAGTTTTCTAGTTCTGCTCTTTAATTAGTATAAACAATAAGCATTTTGATTTTTTATTCTAGATTTTACTGTAATTAGAACCCATAGCAGCCTATGACATAGTATGTTTATCAAAGTTAACCCAGTAGTGTGTACAAACGGTCATCAGCGAACAGTCCTGCATGTGTGTAAAACTACATATTGATATAATTGAAAACCACTTGGTGATGAGCCACAGTGCTTGGGAGGAAAATGCTTTTATCTGCTGCAATTCAATTATACTGCATATGACTTCAAAGGAGATGGTGATAAGCCTGCACAGAGAATGAGAAACAATGATTGGCATTCCTAGGAGGGAACATGTCACCTGCGCAGAATACCAATGACGTCTAAGTAGTGGCCCTTCGCCTCCCTGTGTTCTGGGACTACGGAGTCACCTACCAGGCTACCTGCTGTTTCTCATGCCCCTCTCTTGTCTGTATGCATGTGTCAACTCATGCTCCAGACACAGTTTTGGGCACCCCCATCAAAAGTTGTTTTAAGGGGCCGGCCACAGGGGCCTATGCCTGTAATCCTAGCATGCTGGGAGGCCGAGGTGGGTGGATGGCCTGAGCTCATGGGTTTGAGACCAGACTGAGCAAGAGCAAGACCACCACCTCTAAAAATAGCTGGGTGTTGTGGCGGGAGCCTGTAGTACCAGCTACTCAGGAGGCTAAGGCAAGAGAATTGTTTGAGCTCGGGAATCTGAGGTTGCTGTGAGCTATGATGCCACAGCACTCTACCGGGGGAGACAATGTAAGAGTGAGACTCTATTTCCAAAAAAGTTTTTTAAAAAATTAAATTTGGGAGAAGGAGGGGGGGTTGGTGTGCTCTCACTTAATGGGCAGAATGTAAGGGTATATGGCACACTTCTTTGGTGTCGGACACAGCAGCAAGAGGGACTCTATCTAACAGAATGCAAACATTGTAACCTAGTTGTTTGTATCCTTACATTAACCTGAAATTTAAAAAAATGATAATAATAAATTAAAATTTGGCTTGGAAAATATCACTTCAATATAGAATCTCTAAGCTGGGTTTGTTAGTGGTCCCAGTAGTTTCCTTGACAAAAGTGTGCCTTGTGATTGGGTCCAGCAGGTAACTGAGCTGCAATGTAAATGAGATTGTGTCACAAAAGGTGACCTGTTTAAGGCCCACACGGTAGCTCATGCCTGTAATCGCAGCACTCTGGGAGGCAAAGGCAGGTAGACTGCCTGAACTCAGGAGTTAGAGACCAGCCTGAGCCACAGCAGACCTCATCTCTAAAAATAGTGGGGTATTGAGGTGGGCACCTGTCATCCCAGCTACATGGAGGCTGAGGCAAGAGGATCAGTTAAGCCCAAGAATTTGAGGTTGCTGTGAGCTGTGATGCCACTGCCCTCTACCAGGGGCAACAAAGTGAGACAGTGTCTCAAAAAAAAAAAAGAATAATAACAACAACTTATTTATCTTTACTCTGTTCAGGGAAAAAACAAACAAAAACCCAATAACCTATTTAATTAGCAAATACTTTCAGGGCATGTACCAGACAATGCAAATAAAGGTGTAAAAGTGTAAATAAAGGTCTTGGCTTTCAAGATTGCCACACTGTAGAGAAAATTTGTCATAAGGAAACAACTACAGTCTAATAAAACAATATGCTGAGACTTACAAATAAAGGTACGAGTGATGTATTTTGTGTTTAAATTAACTTCTGTAACCTGATTAACCCATAAAAAAATCTCACAGATTTTCAGATCTAGGAGCTCATGCTGTGGTCTGCCTTTGATAATGTGAGCACAGATTTCAGTGACTGATGTTTGATGATAAATTTCTTGAGTCTTTGCAGGACCGAAAATGTCTCTTTTGCCACTATATCTGAAACAACATGTCTAGATGTAGAATCGTGGTTCACATTTTAGATTTACAACAGTTTTAAAGGTGTTTCTCTATTGCTTTCTGATTTTGACTGCTGCAGTGGAGAAGATCACAAATCTAGTCTGTTCTCTCTTTTTTGAAAGAGAACTATTTTCGTACTTGGCAGCATTAAACACCTTACTTTTGCTTTGAGGTTTAAAAACTTACTAAGCAATGTCCACATGTTAATTTTTACTACACAATTGTATGGTCAGCGTTTTCCTGAGGCATCTTAATATTTCTGAAAGAATTTTTTCTGTAACATAATTATCCATTGATTCAAATTCATTCACCTCCTTCTGGGCCCACTTTTGTAGTATTTCCATGTCCTGAGTTCTGTGTCATGTGTAACTTTTATGCTAATTTTTATCTTCTGAAAGGTTGCTCTTGTATCCTGAGCATGTTTCTGAAATTCATCTTTTGTTTCGATAATTTGATTTTGAGGAGGGCTGATTTTGCTTTTTTCCACATATAATAAAGATTTTATTTTTTATTTCACCCACATTTTAATATAATTATGCCTATTTAATGGAAATGCTATAATTATTTTTGTCTTATCTAAGATTAAACAAAAGATGAGTTATCTTAATATTTTATATTTCACGTCAAAATATGTATTTCAGGGTGGATTTTTTTTTCTTGAGTGAATGCAACTTCATTGTTTAGTTTGTTCTAGTAATTTATCTTGAAGAAAAAGAAAACAAAACAAAACATAAAAACACTTCATCTTTACATTTGGGTTGCTAATTACCATTACTTTGGCCAGAAGTCTAGATTGCTTGCTTCTCGAAGGACAGTACAAGTGCTAGAAATATCATCATCAACTGGGAGTCTGTGAGAACGGGGGATTTTAGATTCCCCACCCAGACCTAGTGAATCAGAATCGACCTTTCCACAAGATCCCCAGCTAATGCAAGTACACATTAGCATTTGATTTAGAGCAGCTGTGTACTTAGTTCCTGGGGTCCTAGAAGTCAGCTGCACTATCAGAGTAGACGCCAACACTGCAGCCAGGTGACAGCTCTTTAAATGTTCATCTCTAGGGTATGGATTGAGGAGGAGATGCTTGACAAACTCTGGTGTGACCAAAGACTGTGGGATCCAGCCCACATGTTCTACATGTGTATATTGTCAACCAGCATGGTCTTTCCCCTAAAGCATGGATGGAGATGGATCAGGCAATCTGACACGAAAGTCTTCTCACCAGAGGACTGCTGGTGAAAGCGGCTCTTGGCAGAGGACGGGGCAACTGAACAGGAAGAGCTCCCCTCAATCCCAGACGTTAAGATGCAGGACTACTAATGTACAGTTTTATATCATTTTATCTCTAAGGATTTAATTAAATGAGAGGTCTTTCTTTTACTGTCAAGGTGACACATGGGCTAGCCTACCTTCGTACAGGCAAACTGGGGTATTCACAATGATTCCTATTGCTTGTCATCTTTATTCTTCAATTGTTCTGTAAGTGTCACTACAGCATCTGATAGGAAGGTACGATAAGCCCAGTGGTTCACTGCCATATCACAAGAATTCCACCATTTTGGGAAAAGCGCAGACTGGTTAAAATTCTAGAAACTTCATAAGGCCAATACAAGCTACTTGTTTTAAAGAGGGTTTGGCATCTGTAGCTAAGTGGTTAGGGCGCCAGCCACATACTCTGAGACAGATGTGTTAGATCCTGGCCTAAGCCTGCTAAACAACAATCTGACACAAAAGCAACAAAAAAATAGCTGGGTCTTGTGGCAGGTACCTGTAGTCCCAGCTACTTGGGAGCCTGAGGCAAGAGAATAGTTTAAGCCCAAGTGTTGGAGGTTACCATGGCACTCTACCCAGCATGATATAGTGAGACTCTGTCTCAAAAAAAGAAAAAAGAAAAGAGAAGCATTATACTCACACATAACTGTTTTCTCCCCATTTACAGGGGTGTCCAACCTTGTGGCTCATGGGCCAGATATAGCTCAGGATGGCTCTGAATATGGCCCAACAGAAATCATAATCTTGTTTAAAACATCATGAAGATTTTCTTCTCACTTTTTTGGTGGAACTCAATTGTGCAGCTCTTGAGTGTGACAACAACATCATGTCACGATGTCATGTAAAATAAACACACATACACTCTGCTATATGTACACATGTGTGACTTCAGTTTTACAGCAGTGTCTGCTTTCAGCATGTTATCTTCTAAGCACAGACAGTCAAACTAACACCAGCGGATGTTACAGGTGGTCATGGTGACTTGGCAAGGCAGCAATTGTCAATAACATTTTAAGCTACCATTACCACATGAAGCATTTAATGTTATTTAGAAGTCAGATGGGCCTTCTTATTTGATTATTAACCTTTTGACTGCCAACAACTCCTTAAGGTGTTCAAACAAGATCTTCAATAGGGGAAAATGAGTGAGGACTGTAGGTGTTCATTTTGCAAACAAAAATTTGACAACATACGTTACTGTTATGTTACCTGACTTGAGTCCCCAAGCAGCATACGCTTTTTTCTCCATATTTTTCACAGTTGTGCCTAAAATAATGTGTACAAATAGTTGAAACTGAATCAACTTGGATGAATTATTGTGATTAGTAGGAAACAAATTGAGGTCCAGTAGTGTGCTGTGTATCCACATGGTTTTTGAGATTGCCTCATACCTCAATTGGCATGTTTCATTTCTGAACACCCCACAGTCAAAGGCTTAAGGGGTCTTCCACGCCTTGACAGCACATCACACATCACCTGCCAGGCAGTAGACCCTTGCCCTACACAGGTAGCTGTGATGTGCAAGGACCCAAGCCTCGTTTCCTATATTCCTGTAAATTAATTTTCATAATAAAAGTGAATATTGTCCTTTATGTTTTATTGTTTTCTAATCTCAGCAGTCCTTCTACAATGTCTCAAAAGAAAACAGAACCTATAAAAAAAAATTACAAATTCAGGAAGATTGTACAATGAAAAGTGGAACAAATGACTACTTTTTGTCGAAGCAAACAGTAAGGCTCTCTACTCAATTTGTAGGGAATTTGTGAAAGTTTGTGAAGACTATAATTTGCAAAGGCATTATATATGAAAACCTGCTGCCAAATTCTATGGGTTGTGTCGTAAGACCAAGTAGTAGAACTGAAAAGCAAAGTCTGTGTTCTCAACAACAACAATATAAATTTTTAAAGTTGCAACTCAGGTGGATTCTATTGTAAAAGCTATTTACCTGGTAGCATGTTTAATAGCAAAAAAAAAAAAAAAAAATCAAAACCACTTACTGCTAGTGAGTTTATTTGGCAATGCGTGGAAAATATGGCAGATATAAATTGCTTTGAAAGAAAGGGAGATATTTCTAACCTAGACACAGGAGATATTTCTAAAATCAGTTTGTCTCATCAGACGTTACGTAAGTGAACTGAAGAAACTGGAAAATGTATTGGAAGAAGTTTGCAGAGTAAAGCTGTTAATTTTACATTTTATGCCTTGGTGATGGATGACAACTCTGATGCTACAAATACAGCTCAACTTGCCATTTTTATTAGAGATTTTGATGATGAATATAATGTCATGAAAGAAATGGCTTCCTTTCTCTTTAAAAAAAAAAAAAAGAAAAGAAATGGCTTCTTTAGTTCCATTAATAGACACAACTACATCAAGAGATTTACAGGAAGTAGTTAAAATATTAAAGTAATTTTCTTTGTCCATCATTAGCATATCTGTTAAAGGTATTGACAGTGCCCCAGCGATGGTAGGTAAAAGAGAGGGACCTGTAAAATTAATAGAAGATGATATAATTGACACTTAAAACTTACGTTTGATGAAGTATCATTACATAGTACATCAAGAAAATTTATGTGCAAAATATTTAATAATGAATAACATGCAAATTGTTGTCAAGGCTATGAATTTCATAAGGGCACACGTATTGAATCATCATCATTAGTTCCAGGAAGTCCTTAAAAATACTGATGCTGACTATGGTGCCATCATTTCATTTTCTGAAGTAAGATGGCTAGGTAGAGAACAAATGTTGCAAAGATTTTATGATTATTAACAAGTTTTCAACTCCTTTATGGTATCAAAAAACCAAATTTGTACTAGAACTTGATGAAGAAAACTAGTTTACAGATTTAGCATTTTTAGTAGATTTCACCCCTCATTTAAATAGGTTAAACATGCATCTTTTAAGGGGAAGACCAATTTATCAATGCAATGTTGCAAACCATAACCACAAATAAGGCAAACAGTTCTATGCATTTTGACACATTGGTTATACACAGTGCTGTGAAGAGTGAAAAATATGTAGCCTTGCTTTTTTATTTGATACAGGAATTTGAAAACAGATTTCAAGATTTCTCAGAAAATAATAAATATTCTGGTGCATTTGAAACACCACTTTCAGTTAACATAAATACATTAGCTGCCAATTTTCACATTCAACTTAATGAAAAAGTTTAATCATGTTTCTTTATTGGACCCTTATAGTTCCAGTCTGCTCAGAGACAAACACTGTTTATGCACAATCATGCCTATTTGTGTCTTCACTTTTTGGCAGCACCTATATTTGTGAGCTATTGTTTTCAGGAATGAACCACATTAAGAGTAAAATTAAAATCAAAATATCTTATAAGCACCTTGAGAACCCACTGAAAACTGCATTGAAGGTCCATTGCACGATCATTGACAAAACTCTATTTCATCAAACCAGCTACCAATGCATTAGTTTCTCAAATACAATGTTAATTAACTGGCTAGTTTTATGTTGTCCACTTCTCTTTTATGTTTTTTTATAAAAAATATCAGAAAATGACCTTTTATTACACAGATATGTACATTTTCTTTCTATATTTAGTTATTGCAAACTTGGTACCTGCTCTTCCTGTCTGACAACTAAGTCTACAAACTTGCCACCATGTGCTTACATTGGAAGCACTGTACAAACAACTAGGTAATGTTTCATGACCTGGGTATATCAGTGCCTTACAGCTGTGTTCTTGTCAATGTGTGGCAGTGACTTGCCAAGTGGAGTTCATTGTTGTTTTGTGTTTTTGTGTACCATACAACAATAGTGCTCATAGCCCTTTCAGAAAAAAGAGTTTCAAAATTGCTTTAAAGGGTGGCCTATGCACTAATGTTAGCATAGCTTCTCAAGGGATGCACTGAGGATGACCTTAGTGATATTTAGCATTTTGAAGTATGTAGCATTTTTTTCTAAGATTAGTATGTCCACCTACTTTTCAGCTCCTGTATGTTCAGGGGAAAGATATTGCTATTTGACAAAGGAACCCTCAGTGAAAAGGTGAATTTCAGCAAAGACTTGAAGGAAGTGAGAGAAGAGGCCCTGAAAGTGACTGAAGGAGGAGACTGCAGGCAAAGACATATAAAAGCACAGCTCTACAGGACAGCAGTAATTTACTTATTCTAAAAATTCATATTCAAATGGTGTTCTAATCAAATTAGATACTGAAGGAGCTAAGGAAGTTTTACCCCAAATTATGACCACCTGACATAAAGAATATTTTGAATTAAAGGTTATGCAAAATCAGAAAGCTTTGTCTCTACTTAGATAAAACCAGACTGACCTGATCAGGGGACTAAAGTGGTACAAGTGACTTCCTTTCCTCCCCCTGAATGCTAACACACCTGGCCCACATCATTTGAAACACAGTACTTGTCTTTCAGGTTAATTTACAAGTCAATCTGTTTCCTCCATCTATTCATCCTCCCTAGCAACCATTTGCTGCACCTGTACTCCACATTCTCCCCTCCCTTCAAAAAAGCATCTGTAAAGGTATATGACCATCACTGAGACACTGAGTAATCATTCCCCTCATGTACATGGTATTTCAAAATACACATTCTCTTATTAATCTGCCTTAATTGTGAGTTAATCTTTCAGCAAACTTTTGGGCTGAAGGACAAGTCTCCTTGATCCCTACAATATCAACTCTTCTTCCTAGTGGCTCCTAACTCTCTTCAATGTCTCCCCATCCTTCCTATTGCCCTACTCCTAATTCAAACCTTCAGCATCACCTGCTTGGATTATTACTGTAGCTTCTTTACTGGTCTTTGTCTTCAGTCTCACATCAATCAAGTCCATTCTCAAGCAAGATGTAGCTAGTCTTCTTAGTCTAAAGTTCTTTAAATTTTTCACATAGTGAATAACTGCATTAGAGATCCATTACCAAATCACTGACAAAACTCTATTCCAGGGCGGCTCCTGTGGCTCAGCGAGTAGGGCGCC
>CAUYON010095004.1:0-12665 GCA_963573935.1 Arctocebus calabarensis
GAGTCTCTTGCCTCTGCCTCCCAAGTAGCTGGGACTACAGGCGCCCGCCACAACGCCCGGCCATTTTTTTGGTTGCAGCCGTCATTGTTGTTTGGCGGGTCCTGGGGCTGGATTCGAACCCACCAGCTCAGGCGTACGTGGCTGGCACCTTAGCCCATTGAGCCACAGGCGCCGAGCCGCTACTGAGACTCTTGACTGATTGACTTGGTGGTTGTGATAATAGCTATCTTAGGACAGACAGATTCTGTCACATAATCACAGATGCCCCATAATCACATACTCAGTCTTCTTGGGTCTGGTGCCCAACAGTTTTCACTTGTTAAGTTCTCTGCTACAGAAGGGATGGTCATCTTGCCCCAGCTGCAACTTTCCTGTTGAGGTTTGCCAGAGGTGCTACACAGGGTCCTTATGTACCAGAAATAAACCCACCTTCAACCCACTGGTTCTGCTAAGTGGCAGGAAAGGTTATCATCCAATCCAGATCTTCAGCAGATCCCCTGCTGGTTGGTCCTCTGATCCCCACTCAAAACTGGCAGTTGTCTAAGTTACTCAATAAATGGGTAGGAACAGTATTCCCAAATGTAGTACATGCTGATTCCAAAACCCAGAAGTGCATCAGGTGCTATGCCTCCTTCTTTGTGTTAGGAAGGATGATGCCTAACACTTTAGAGATGATGCCTTGGCTTGCCCTAGAATAGTCCATCCCTAAAAACTTCAAAGATACTGAAGGCTCCAGAAGTTCTGAGGGTTTATCTCTCATCCTTGCCGTGCATTGTCTTACCAGTGGGTGCCCCATAAACTTCTTGGTCCTCTTTTTGATGATCTTCAGCTTCACAAGAGGTTTGAGGGTGGCCATGATACTGAATAGAAGATGGTGCCGCCTAAGGCCAGAACACTGGTCATTTCTTTCTTTACCATGTCCAATCAGCATGTCATCAAAGTTATGTGGAATGTCCAGATGAGAGGATCTCTAAGGACTAAATTGTGACAGAGAACAGGAGCATTAAAATAGCAAGAAGACAATGTATATGCCTGTCCTTCTCATAAAAATGTGAACTTCTTTTGATCCTCTTTACTGTTGGGAATTGAAAAAAATGTTCACAATATTAATAACTGCTTTTTTTTTTGAGACAGAGTCTCACCATGTTGCCCTCGGTAGAGTGCCATGGCATCACAGCTCACAGCAACCTCAAACTCTTGGGCTTAAGTGATTCTCTTGCCTCAGCCTCCCAAGTAGTGGGACTACAGGCACCCACCACAACGCCTGGCTATTTTTTTTATTGCAGTCGTCATTGCCGTTTAGCTGGCCTGAGCCAGATTCAAATCCAACAGCCTTGGTGTATATGGCCGGTACCCTACCCACTGAGCTACTACTACACAATAACTGCCTTTTTAAATGCCAAAGGGACATTTACCTATTCTGGTAAAAACACCTCATCTAGCACGGCTGCTGTGACTAGAGATATTACTTGGCTAGGTTTGTAGTAGTCCACCATCATTTACTTGAATTCATCTAGAATGAGCAGGGACCCTATAAATAAACTAGAGGGATGAAATAGTGATAGGCACTTATAAGTTACAGATGGTGACACAATTCTTGCATTTCCACCTGGCGTGCAGTATTGTTTCTGTCTTGGAGGGGTTTGAGTTGGGTGAGCAGTTTCAAAGGCTACTTTGCTCTTCCATATCTGGTTCTTATTCCACAGGTCAGGGATCAATGTAAAAGTTGTGTCTACTGCTAGGTAGAATCATCCCAAGTATGCATTAGGACCAGAGAAGTAACCACAGGACTTGGGTGAGGATTCTGTTTATCATCTGATTTCCACAAGCTCCTACTCTAACTGGAGGGTCATGCTGCAAGTGCCATGGTACAAGTGTCAGCTCAGATCCTGTATCTTAACAGCCTTTAAAAGATCTGGATAATCCCTTTTCAAAGTAGTTACTTTGTCTAGGTCTCTTTAGGGAAAGATTGGAGCAATATTTTTCACATATACTTATGGTAGTGGCATTGTAGGATTTTCTTTTTTTGCAGTTTTTACGGTTTTATTTAAACACAAATAAAATGTGCACATGAGCTATTCATTTTTTTTGCTGTGCAGCCTAGCATTGGGATCGGTGACGCTAAAGGCCAGCTGGGATGCTCTTTCCACAATAGCTTTGCAGCTCTTGGAGAAAACATTGTGAGCAGTTAAGATTTGTTGCACAACAGCAGCACTTGTAGCTAGCTCCCTGACATTGTGGATGAGGAACTTCTGGAAATCACTGGGCAGCATATGTTTTGTTTTTTTGTTGCTCCTATAACCAATGTTTGGCATTAAGATCTGGCCCTTGAATCTTCTCCAAATCCTGTTGTCAATATCTCTGGATTTCAGCCAGTTACACTTAATTTTGACATATCATCTGACTTGTGCCCCATAAACTTTTTGGTCCTCTTTCCCACGATCTTGGTCTTCACAAGTAATTTGAGGGTGGCCATGATGCTGAATAGGAGATGGTGCCACCTCAGGGAACCCTGAGGAAGACACCTGTAGGATTCTTCTTGAAAGCAACCAAGCCTCTCTATCAACAAGCCGAGTCTTAGAATGGGCTCTGTGTAAATACAGAGGGATCTTGATCTTCCACTGCAGGAACTGACATTAACCTGATGATTACCAATTAACCAATTAATTATCGATTTATTTCTCATTATCCAGATAAAACATTCTGGTCTAATGCCCCTCTCTTTACCCGCCAAAACACAATAGTTTGACAGGCACTGTTACAGACTCCTGTGGGTCAAGTCTTCCTGGCTGCCATGTCAGGCTGGAACAGAAGCAGATATGCAGATGATGTTGCCCTCAATGTAAAGTGAGCCTGAGTGCGTTCTGGTCAGGGGACATTGATGTGGCCCTGGGAGGTGTCTGCTTCAAGATCTGAGTCTTCACGTGCTCCTAGGTTTGAGTCTACAATAGGTTTTAGGTCTGAAAGCAAGGAAGGGTAGTAGAGTACGGCATAAAGACATTAATTTCCTGCAGGGCAACAAAAGCTTCGTCATTCTGAGGTGTGCTTCTACTGGCAGTCTCAGCGGTGATTAGGGTTTAGCGCGCCTGGAGTCATCGGAATTGTCCCAAGGGCGCCCTGCACCCCAACCCTCTGCGTCTATCATACACGCTCTCTACTCAGGGCCGCCCTCTCTGGATAGCCCCACGCGCCGGGTGCTGCCCGCCCGCTAGACCACCCCGGGTGCAGGGAAGGGAGAGAGGGAGCACTTTCGTCGGACCTGCTGCAGCCGCCGCCCGCGCTGCTCCCACCGCTCCCCGACCACGCGGAAGGATCGGTCTTCTGTCACCTGTACCTTCCCGCGCCACTTGCACTGGAGCGCTAGCCCCGCCCACGTGATCCGCCGTTCTGATGCACGCCCGCCGCTCACGACACTTCTGATTGGTCCATCCATGTTCTTGGTTCCGGGCCACAGTCCAAATAGCGGCTAATCTTTCGAGCGGCCCCGCCTAGAGGAAGCATCAGACCCCACTACAAAGAGGCAGGCCACTGGTTGTTGCCTCGAATAGGGGCTGGACACGACGGACATCCGCCGAATTCGGCCTTCGGAACGAGCCCTGGAACAGGGTCACGGGCAGAGCCGATCACTGCCGGGAAGAACCGAATAGAGCCGGAGAGACCCGAGTATAACCGGAGAAGCGAAGCGTGGCCGGAAAAAGAGCCGAGCGCGGCCGGAAGGAGCCGAGCCCGTCCGAAGGAGGCGGAGCGCGGCTGGGCGTTGGGCCCATCGAGCCCGGGCCATGGCGGCGGAGGGGACTGATGTGGCCGGAGGTGGGGCTGTTGGTGGCCGCCTGGCAAAGGACCTCTTGCGGCAATCTAAGAGCCCAGACGCGGTCCCGAACCGGCGGCACTTCTCGTCGCTGTCGCGTGACGCCGAGCGCCGAGCCTACCAGTGGTGCCGGGAGTACTTGGGCGGGGCCTGGCGCCGAGTGCACCCGGAGGAGCTGAGGGTTTACCCCGTGAGGTGGGAGGTCAGGGGTCAGCCTCTCTGGTGTGTGGGTCGAGGTCAGGGGTCGCGGTCAGCCTCGGGGCCCTCCAGGCGCTCCAAGTTTTCGCAGACCCCAAGTGCCCGCTCCTGGGGCGGTGTAGGGGCTGGCCTAGCCGGGAGGGGAACCGGAGCCAACCCGAGCTGAGTACGCTTGCTGTGCGTCTGCAGCGGAGGCCTCAGTAACCTGCTCTTCCGCTGCTCGCTCCCGGACCACCTGCCTAGCGTCGGCGAGGAACCCCGGGAGGTCCTGCTACGGCTGTATGGGGCCATCCTGCAGGTGAGGAGGGAGGGAAGTGGCTTTAAGACCTGTCATTTAAGTAGTGTTGTCCTCCTGCGCATTTGAAGACCCTGAAGCTCATGGTCTGAGTAACCCCGAAGCCTCCAGGCAATGAAACCAGAGTCCTAGCTATGGTGGGAAGAGAAAGCAGATCCTCTTCTGTGTGTTAGTGCCACTTTGCCTTGGGCCCCTCCTGATTGGTCCCCTTTGCTGGCCATCTTTCTTCAGGGCGTGGACTCCCTGGTCCTAGAAAGCGTGATGTTTGCCATCCTTGCAGAGCGGTCACTGGGGCCCCAGCTCTATGGAGTCTTTCCGGAGGGCCGGCTAGAACAGTACATCCCAGTACGAGCCAAGCCCTGCCCGCTCCTCCCCAAGGCACCTGCCCCCAGCCCCTCCCCTCCCCCCAGTGTCCGCCTTCACAGCCCTCACCCCAGGTAGGGAATTCTCCCCTAAACCCTGACCTCCCCCACTCCCCCACTCCCCCTCCTGCCCCAGCCCCCTCACCACCCTGATAGGTTCCTGGGTACAGAGCCGGCCATTGAAAACTCAAGAACTCCGAGAGCCGATGTTGTCAGCAGCTATTGCCACAAAGATGGCCCAGTTCCATGGCATGGAGATGCCTTTCACCAAGGAGCCTCACTGGTTGTTTGGGACCATGGAGCGGTGAGTCAGGGGCCTCCTCAGGGCTCCAGCACATTTGACCTGAACCCTTGTTCTAGCAGTTACCACATTGGTCTGTAACTGGACACATCTGTGGCTCTGTCTAGTTCTTCAGTTGAATATATTTGGTATCCCAGTAACTATCATGGACTCTCATAGACCAGACTTTGAAACACTTGACAGAAGAGTCATACAGTGAAAGAAAAATGGGTGATAGAGTCTGGTCTGAGGGGTAAATAGGTGAGGGGAAAGATAGCAGAGTGAGCATATCCTATTCTTTGGGCTTCAGGTACCTACAGCAGATACAAGACCTGCCCCCAACTGGTCCTCCCCAGATGAATCTACTGGAGGTGTACAGCCTGAAGGAGGAGATGGGCAACCTCAGGTGAGGGCAGGCAGGATAACAGTGGAGCGGAAGGGTGGTGGGACAGAAGAATGCAGGAGGTGGCACCAGGAACCTAGCAGTCTCCCAGCTGATATTTGTTAAGGGCTGGGTTAGGGCCTGGCCTGTAAAGATAGCTCTGACACTCCTCTAGTCACTCCTACTCAGGATCACATTCCTCCAAACCTCTGCAGGAAGTTACTGGATTCTACTCCATCGCCAGTGGTCTTCTGCCACAATGACATCCAGGAAGGTAGGAGAAGGCATCTGAGACTCCCAACCCAAGGTGAGGTGCCAGAGAGCCCAGGAGTGACCACAATCACACCCCCTTCTCCCAGGGAACATCTTGCTGCTCTCAGAGCCAGAAAGTGCTGACAGCCTTATGCTGGTGGACTTTGAGTACAGCAGTTACAACTATAGGTGAGTGTGGGAGAATGGCTTCCCATAGATATGTTCCCCCCATAGATGTGTTCCTGTAGGACCCTTGGAAAACAGACCAAGCCTTCATCTCTGTGTCCTAGCTGCACAGGGTAGTTGGGGACTAAATGCCCACCTTGTTCCTGTAGGGGCTTTGACATTGGGAACCATTTTTGTGAGTGGGTTTATGATTATACGCATGAGGAATGGCCTTTCTACAAAGCAAGGCCTGAAGACTACCCCACACAAGGACAGCAGGTATGGGAGCCAGAGGCTGAGGAGGAGGTGAAATATGGAAGGCATGGCCAAAAAGAGTGTTAATTGGGAACATGCTCCATAGTTTTCCCAGTTCCTGACTCTTGTCCACTGATCTTAGCTTCATTTTATTCGCCATTACCTGGCAGAGGTAAAGAAAGGTGAGACCCTCCTCTCCCAAGATGAGCAGAGAAGACTAGAAGAGGATTTGCTGGCAGAGGTCAATCGGTGAGGAAGAAGGGACAAGGTGGAGGTATGGCAGGGAACAGAGGAAAAGGGGATTAAGGAAAAGGTAATCATGGCCGGGCGTGGTGGCTTGTGCCTGTATTCCTAGTGCTCTGGGAGGCCGAGGTGGGTGGATTACCTGAGCTCAGAGATTCAAGGTCAGCCTGAGCCAGAGTGAGACCCTGGCTCCACCAAAAAAAAAAAAAAAGCCAGGCATTGAGGAAGGTGGCTGTAATCCCAGCTACTTGGGAAGCTAAGGGGAAAAGACTTGATAAAGGAAGAAAAGGGAAAAAAAGGAAATTAAAAAAACAACAGAACTTCAAATTAAGACAATTGAAAGCCAGTTAAAAGCAAAATTCAAAAAAAAAAAAAATCAAAAAGGTAATCAGACTTTGCAAGCTGCAAGTAAGGATCCAGCACAGAGGGGAACAGAGGTGAAGATGAGGTCTGGGGTTGGCAGAGAGGAACAATCTGATAGCAGGAAGAGTCAGGGTGATGTAGGGGTTAAGACAGTGGGAAGCAGTTACAGCTTTGGGGATTGACCAGCCTAAATGAGGGGAGCCAAGCAGTGCCAAGTGTATTTTTGAATGCCTTTATTTTTCTTGCCCCACCCCCAGATACGCTCTGGCATCCCATTTCTTCTGGGGTCTGTGGTCTATCCTCCAGGCATCCATGTCCACTATAGAATTTGGTTACATGGTAAGTAATTCAGGGGTGAGTGCTAGCTTGGACATGGGGAGCAAGTGGGGCCACATGTCTTCCAGGAAATGTAGATAGTACCAGATGACTGTGGCTATTGGGTGCTGGTCTCAAGAGTTTTCACCACTGTGCAATGTGGATTTCCTTCCCCAGGAGTATGCCCAGTCTCGGTTCCAGTTCTACTTCCAACAGAAGGGACAGCTGACCGGCTTCCACTCCTCATCCTGACTTTCCACCCTCCCAGTCCTTGGACTTCTCCCAGAGTCTCCAGGGCAGGACCTTGGAAGGAAAGGCAAAGAGCAGAAGGCCCTGGCACCAGGGCTGAGGCCCCCAGTGAGACTGGGTGGAGGATGCTGACCCCTCCCAGAGTTTGAGCAGGTCCCATGGCAAGCAGAGAGCCCCTGTACTGTGTATCTCAGAACAATAAACATGCTTCTTCCTTCACACCCTGTCCTGGCTCTGCTCAGAAGCAGCAGAAAGTACCAAATGAGGAGTGCACAGATGAGTGACCAGTGCCATGTTGAGTGCTTTGGGCTTGAAGTGGTTGAGGGTACATGCTGCATGCCACTTGGGGTCCCATGTATGTCCCCTCTCCTGACTGTAGCTTATAAGTAGTAAATTCTAGGAGTACTTGAGGGTTGCAGAGAGGTGAGGGCCCTGGAGTGGGGCTGCCAGCTGGGAGCATCAGAGATCGGGGAACAGCTGACACATTGGTGACCTTTCCCCTACTTTCAGCTATTTTTAGCTCTAATGCCACCATCCTCACGTGAGAACCTTGTGGCCACCCCCAGGCTCCCAAGCCTTTGAGTAGCTTTCAGTGTGCAGAAACCTCGCCCCCCCCCCCAACAATTCCCGCTGGAGGGGGCGGTTCTGGTTCCCGCCCCACATATGTTTTATCAACCCCAGTTTGGGAGTGGGTGTCAGGTTCCGGGTGAGGGCGGAGCGGGGGATGGCCAGGCCTGAAGGACGTGGGGACGCAGGCCAGAGTGGCCGGCCCCACACACAGACCGGAGCAAATCCAGGCTGTGAGTAGGGGCCAGCGAAGGGGTGGCCTGAGGCCGTAGCCCGCGAGCGGATGACAGCGGAGGGGTACCTCGCGGCTGGGCTCTGTCCGGGCTTATTCTGCTTCCGGGCGTCTCTTCACCACCCGCTCCCTCCCTGACGCCCCCGCCCCGAGGCTGCCCTTGGGGCTCCCGAGGCTGTCTAGGCCGGCCGGGGCCTACAGCGCGAGGATTCGGACACGTTTGGCGGCGGTTGGCGTCGCGGGTCGCGGGTTGCGGGGCTAGGCCGGGCTAGGGGTGGGGCTGGGGCGGCGGGGCGGGGCTTGCTGAGCGCGCCCCGCGCACCCTCCTGCCCCCCAGGTGCCGACCAACCCCCAGGATGGCGGAAGCGCACCAGGCCGTGGCCTTCCAGTTCACGGTGACCCCGGAGGGGGTCGACTTCCGGCTCAGTCGGGAGGCCCTGAAACACATCTACCTATCTGGTATCAACTCCTGGAAGAAACGTCTGATTCGCATCAAGGTGTGCGCAGGTGGTTCTTCCCGTCTCTCTCTCCCAGCAGGTGCAGAACAGAGTTCTTAGAGCCAAGGCAGAGCCCAAGTGTCAGCTGTTATCCTACTGTTAGGGTCCCTCACCGCCGCCTTGGCTGGCAGCTCTGCACAGCACAAGCGCTAGCAGTGCAGACGCTAGAAGGTTTCCAGGGCGAGCTGGGCCACAGCGAACTGCAGATGTGGAGGTGTGGGAAAGTAAGGGGCACAGCAGGCGGATGAAGGAGAAAACCTTCAAGCAACGACAGGAACCCTTCCCCAGGACTTCTCAGGTGTTTGCTTATCTCACACCGTCCTCCTCCATAAGGATGCTTGTTTCTACCCACAGAATGGCATCCTTAGGGGTGTGTACCCGGGCAGCCCCACCAGCTGGCTGGTCGTCGTCATGACAACAGTGGGGTCCTCCTACTGCAGCATGGACATCTCCTTGGGGCTGGTTGGTTGCATCCAGAGATGCCTCCCTCGTGGGTAAGAAGTGGCTGGAAGGGCACAGGAGTCATGAGGGAGGGCTGGATCCAGCTCCCAAGGCCAAGGTTTCTGAGCTGGGCAGATACAGAAAAGCAGCCTTACTCACAAGGGCAGCCCTCTGGGTCTCAAACCCTGTGTCCAGAGAGTTTCTTCCCTTTGATGCCTCTCCTGAGAGTTCACAGGCATCAACTATGGAGTCAGAATTTCCCCAAGGCTGGCCTTTAAACAACCCTCTGCAATTCATGCCCCTTCTTCAATAGGTGTGGCCCTTACCAGACCCTCCAGACCCGAGCACTTCTCAGCATGGTCATCTTCTCCACGGGGGTTTGGGTGACAGGCATCTTCTTCTTTCGCCAAACCCTGAAGCTACTGCTTTCCTACCACGGGTGGATGTTTGAGATGCACGGCCAGACCAGCCACTTCACCAAGATCTGGGTTGTGAGCAGAAGCCGGTGGAGGATTTGGGCATCGCTTTGAGATCCCAGGGGCCTTCTTTGGAATTCTGAGCTGGGTTGGGGAGAGGTAGACAGGGCACTGGTGCCTGGCATGTGGGTTTGTCCAATAGGGACCAAGACAGTTCTGAAGGTCTTGAGTATTTGCTCGTTTGTTTCCATTGTTTCTACTGGCTTCTATCTACCCCAGCACTCTGCTCTGTACCTCCAGATCTGTGTCCGCCTTCTATGCAGCCGACGACCCATGCTCTACAGTTTTCAGACATCTCTGCCCAAGCTTCCCGTGCCCAGGGTGACAGCCACAATTCGTCGGGTGAGAGCCTGGTTCGAGCATTGGAATATACAGGGGAGGTTGGATTTTCTCCACACATAAGGGATTGTGCCATGCAAAGAGTGGGTTTGAGAGTAATGGGACTTCGTAGGGAGGGAAAATTGAGAAGAAGATTAAGACAGAAGTAGCCATTGCTTTCTGATCCCATGATGACAATAACTTGACTGGACAGTACTTAGAATCTGTGCGGCCTTTGTTGGATGATGAGGACTACTATCGCATGGAGACACTGGCCAAAGAATTCCAGGACAAGATTGCCCCCCGGCTGCAGAAATACCTGATACTCAAGTCATGGTGGGCAACTAACTACGTAAGTTTGCCCTTCTTAGCTCATTGTCACCACCTGGGTCCTGGCTGCCCCTTCCCAACTCTGATCTCCTACCTACCCATAGGTGAGTGACTGGTGGGAAGAGTACATCTACCTTCGAGGCAGAAGCCCTCTCATGGTGAACAGCAACTATTATGTTATGGTGAGAACCAGAGTCCCATAGGGCCCCTGTGTGTGTAGCTCTGCCCAGCTCCAGTGCAAAGGAGGTGGAGGACAGGCCAGAGTCCTGGTGGCAGTTTCCATGGGCCAGTGGGCATTGTGGAGCGAGGCCCGGAGCAGAGGGAAGAGGGAGGGGAACTGGAAAAGCAGTTCAGAAGCAGCTTAGAGGAAATGGGGATCCTGAGGATGAGGAAAATTATAGATCCCACAGCCTGTCACCACCTCTCTGAATATGGGCTATGTCATCTCCTTCCTTGGTTCCCTTCCTGGCCTCTTGGCCACAGCTTTCCTGACACCATTACTAGGGAACTTTCTTTTGTTTTTTTTTTTTTTGAGACAGAGGCTCACTTTATTGCCCTCAGGAGAGTGCCATGGCATCACATCTCACAGCAACCTCCAATTCCTAGGCTTAGGTGATTTTCTAGCCTCAGCCTCCTGAGTAGCTGGGACCACAAGCGCCTACCACAATGCCTGGCTATTTTTTGTTGTTGCACTTTGGCCAGGGCTGGATTTGAACCTGCCACCCTTGGTGTATGGGGCCGGCGCCCTACCCACTGAGCCACAGGCGCCGCCCACTAGGGAACTTTCTAAAACATACCTTTATGGAACCAGACCACAGGGCTCTTCCCCTGACAGACCCTGACTGCCCCTTCCCGATGGGGCTGGTCCTCCTCCTTTCTCTGAACCTCTACCACCCAATCTTCTACTTGCACAACATGTCCCTTCTTCTCAGAGTCCAAGTGTGCTGGCAGGAATGTTCCCACAGGCTGTTCTTCTGGAAACTTGTACACAACTTGCCCATACCAGAAGTTTTGCTATTTATTTATTTACTTATTTATTTATTTTTGAGACAATTTCAACTCTGTTGCTCTGTGTAGAGTGCCAGATCATCATAGCTCACAGCAACCTCAAACTCTTGGGCTCAATCGATCCTCTTGCATGAGTTTTTCTATTTTTAGTAGAGACAGGGTCTCCTTCTTCTTTAGGCTGGTCTCGAACTCCTGGGCTCAAGCAATCCACCTGCCTTGGCCTCCCAGAATGCTAGGATTACAGGAATTAGCCACTGTGCTTAGCCCATACCAGAGGTTTTAAATGATATATTAGTGGTAGAACTCCTTTCTCAAAGCAAAATAAGTAAAACTTGAACAAATAGAATATAGAAAGTTCGAAGCCTGTAGTTCAGTGGTTGGAGAGCCGACCACATATATTAAGGCTAGTGGGTTCGAACCTGGCCTGGGCCTGCTAAATAACAATGACAACTACAACAAAAATGTAGCTGGGCATTGTGGCGGGCGCCTGTAGTCCCAGCTAATTGGGAGACTAAGGCAAGAGAATCGCTTAAGACCAAGAATCTGAAATTGCTGTGAGCTGTGATGCCATGGCACTCTACCAAGGGCAACATAGTGAGACTGCGTCTCAAAAAAAAGGTTATAAAAAAGCAGCTCAGGTCAAATTTGGAACAGAGTATTAATGCTATCAGTTGTGCATTTCTGGAAGTTTGCCCTGACAGTGTACGCAGGATATACTGGAGAAGGAGACAACCAGGTTCCTGGATAAGTTGGTCATCAGGGAGGAAAACCTAGGTGATCCCCCACCACCACCACCAGAGGCGCCTGCTCTGCAAGGTCTGCTTTTTCTGTAGGACCTGGTGCTGGTCAGAAACACAGATGTGCAGGCAGCCCGCCTGGGAAACATTGTCCATGCCATGATCATGTATCGCCGCAAACTGGACCGTGAAGAGATCAAACCAGTGAGTCGCGTTAGGGTTGAGGATGGGACGGGAGAGACTAGGTCTGAGCTATGCTGGGCCTTCCTACAGGTTATGGCGCTAGGCATTGTACCCATGTGCTCCTACCAGATGGAGAGGATGTTCAATACCACGCGGATCCCGGGCAAGGAGACAGGTACCCGGCCACAGCCAGGCACCCAAAACCAAGCCTCTCCCTCTCAACCATGGCCCATGGTGGCTAGGTGGCCCACTGCCTGCTCTTCCCCAACCACCCCAGCTTCTCAGGTTGTTGAAACTGAAAAGTAGTCCATCAGCCAGGCGTGATGCCTCACAGCTATAATCCTAGCACTTTGGGAGGTTGAGGCGGGTAGATTGCCTGAGCTCACAGGTTCAAGACCAGCCCCAGCAAGTGGGAGACCTTGTCTCTAAAAAATAGCTAAGCATTCTTGTGGGCGCCTGTAGTTCCAGCTACTCAGGAGGCTGAGACAAGAGCATTGCTTAAGCCCAAGAGCTTGAAGTTGCTGTGAGCTGCAACGCCACAGCACTCTGCCCAGGGTTATAGCTTGAGACTGTATCTCAAAAAAAAAGAAAAAGAAAAAGAAATAAATATCTCCCTCCCCATTTTTAAATGTAAGGTTTTTGTTCATTAGTCTATTGCGTGCCTAAACTGTTATTCACAGCCTCAGGCAGCTGCAAAGCTAAAACACCT
>CAUYON010095007.1:0-28889 GCA_963573935.1 Arctocebus calabarensis
TACTCAGGAGGCTGAGGCAAGAGAATCACCTAGGCCCAGGAGTTGGAGGTTGCTGTGAGCAGTGTGATACCATGGCATTCTACCAAGGGCGATAAAGTGATACTCTGTCTCTACAGAAAAATAAATAAATAAATAAATACAGAGAAACTAGCCAGGCACTGTGGTGGGTGCCTGAAGTCCCACCTACTCAGGAGACTGAAGCAAGAGGATTACCTGAACCCAAGAGTTTGAGGTTGCTGTGACCTATGATGCCATGGGACTCTACCCAGGGCAACAGTGGAGCCTGTGTCAAAAACAAACAAACTGACTCGGCGCCTGTAGCTCAACAGCTAGGGTGCCAGCCACATACACTGGGGCTGGCAGTTTAAACCCGGCCCAGGCCTGCCAAACAGCAATGACCACTATAACAAAAAATAGCTGGGCATTGTGGCGGGTGCCTGTAGTCCCAGCTACTTGGGAGGCTGAGGCAAGAGAATGACTGAAGCCCAAGAGTTTGAGGCTGCTGTGAGCTGTGACACCGCGCACTCTACCGAGGGTGACATGGTAAGACTGTCTCAAAACTAATAAACAAACAAAAAACCCCACCTACCTTGCAAAACTGGAAGTATGAAATAGATAAAGTGTGTCAAGTTGTCTTAGTGTCTGTCTCTCATGCCTGACCCACCCTTGTTAGGCCAGGGGTTGATTACTAGTAATCATACTATCTGCCTGGAAACCAAGAGAGGAAGATACAAGAGATGCAGGAACAGAGAAAGAAGTTTGGTAGACAGGTATGGGAGACAGAATGATGGAAACCAAGGCCCTGAAGGAGAGTAACCAGAGATAGAATCTTACGGGAATGGAGAATGAATACAGAAAGTGAACAGGGAAATGAAGTGAGCCCTGGAAAGAGAGTCTATCTATCTATTTATTTATTTTTGGGACAAGGTCTTGCTCAGTCATCAGGCTGGAATGCAGTGATACGATGGATCACAGTTCACTGTAATTTCAAATTCTGGGGCTCAGCCTCCCATATAGCTGTGACACTACAGGCCTCAAGTGATCCTCTTGTCACAGCCTCTCTAAGTGCTAGGATAACAGCTTTCAACCACCGCTCTGGCCTATAATCCAGACTTTAGATTCTAGAAGCCCTATATTCTGCCATTCACTTCCAGTCTGACTTTAGAAAGTCTTCCTCTCTTTTAGCACCTCAGTCACTCCTCTGTAAGATGAGGGAGTGGTTTGCTTTTTATGATCTCTTCTCATTGTGTGAGAACAAGAGTCCCAGTGGTCTAGGGGAACGGCGGGGCGAGGAGAGCAGGGGAAGGGAGATGGCTGCCCACTCCTCAGCACTATTGCCCAGTGGTCACTTGTGCTCTGTTTCCTTTCTCCCTTGGTAAATGGATCTGCTGCACCAGCAAACAACTGTCCATTGTGTCCTAATGAGAGACCAGCAGGGAAAACCAATCACTTATGATGCAAATGAGCTGACGGCTGCAGCCTCCTTGTATTCACTGAGTGCTTCTTTTGCCCTGAGCCAGGCGCCGCCCCAGTTGGGCCTTGTTCCCCAGTCCCAGCTCCCATCTGGTCCTAGAGGAGGACTGAGGAGGCCCAGACTGACTGGCCTTCCTATTGTCACTCATTGCCACTCCCTGCAAGGAGCCCCAACCCCCAGAGCCTCAGAGTCAGGCCCAGCTCCCAGCTCCTCTTCCCATCCCAAAGGTGGCTCAGCTTTTTTTTTTTTTTGAGACAGAGCCTCAAGCTGTCACCCTGGGTAGAGTGCTGTGGCATTACAGCTCACAGCAACCTCCAATTCCTGGGCTCAAGCAAGTCTCCTGCCTCTGCCTCCCAAGTAGCTGGGACTATAGGCGCCCGCCACAACGCCGGGCCAGTTTTTGGTTGCAGCCGTCATTGTTGTTTGGCGGGCCCAGGCTGGATTTGAACCCGCCAGCTCAGGTGTACATGAGTGGCGTCTTACCCACCTGAGCCACAGGTCCCAAGCCTGGAGTCCACACTTCTCCTAGACAATTTAATGAGGGTATTTCCATCTGTGGCCTAATGAATAGGGACTTCTGAGCTGGTTAGTTCCAGGTCTGCCACCAAATCACTGAGTAATTTTTGCCAAGGTCCTGAACCTCAGTTTTATCACCTGTAAAGTGGGGTTAGTGATCTTTTTTTTTTTTTTTGAGACAAAGCCTCAAGCCGTCGCCACAGGTAGAGTGCTGTGGCATCACAGCTCACGGCAACCTCCAACTCCTGGGCTTAAGGAATTCTCTTGCTTCAGCCTCCCAAGTAGCTGGGACTACAGGCGCCTGCCACAACGCCTGGCTATTTTTTGGTTGTAGTCGCCATTGTTGTTTGGCAGGCCCAGGCTAGATTCAAACCCGCCAGCTCTGGTGTATGTGGCTGGCGCTTTAGCCACTTGAGCTACAGGCGCTGAGCCAGGGGATTAGCAATCTTAACGTTAATGATGATGGAGAGATAATAGCTGTGTTAGCGCTTTGAATTTGCAAAGAGAGCATAGCATCATGCACATCATAATTATTTCCCCAGAGATGCAGCTGCAGTCTGCCAGTTTTGAGTATCCAGCCTATGGAAGATCTTCCTGATGGACAAAGGAAACTGATGTCGTGTTGGGTGGGTGTTGGTCTAATTAATGACAAAGGGGTAGGTTTTGTGATAGGCAAAAGAGAATATTGAGTTAGAAGAGAAAGTAATTCTTGGACACTTAGCTCCCTTATGTTTTTGGTTTTTTGTTTTTTTTTTTAGACAGAGTTTCACTCTGTTACACTTGGAAGAGTGTGGTGGCATTGTGGCTCCAGCAATCTAAAATTCTTGTGCTCCAGGCAGTGCCTGTGGCTCAGTGAGTAGGGGTGCCAGCCCCACATACAGAGGGTGGCAGGTTGGACCCCAGCCCTGTCCAAACTGCAACAAAAAAATAGCCAGGTATTGTGGTGGGTGCCTTGTAGTCCCAGCTACTTGGGAGGCTGAGGTAATTGAATTTCCTAAGCCCAAGAGCTGGAGGTTGCTGTGAGCTGTGACGCCACAGCACTCTACCAAGGGTGACAAAGTAAGACCCTGTCTCTAAAAACAAACAAACAAACAAAAAAAAAAATTCTTGGGCTCAAGTGATTCTCTTACCTCAGCCTCCCAAGTAGCTGGGACTACAGGCGCCAGCCACAATGCCTGGCTATTTTTTTTTTTTTTTGAGACAGAGCCCTCCAGCTCAGGTTTACATGGTTGGCGCCTTAGCCCGCTGAGCCACAGGCGCCGAGCCAATGCCTGGCTATTTTTATTTTTTGTATAGACAGAGTCTCACTTTATTGCCCTCGGTAGAGTGCTGTGGCATTATACCTCACAGCAACCTCCAACTCCTGGGCTTAGGTGATTCTCTTGCCTCAGCCTCCCAAGTAGCTGGGACTACACTACAGGTGCCCGCCACAATGCCCGGCTATTTTTTGGTTGCAGTTTGGCCGGGGCTGGGTTTGAACCCACCATCCTTGGTATAGGGGGTCAGTGCCCTACTCACTGAGCCACAGGCGCCACCCGTGCCTGGCTATTTTTAGAGACAAGGTCTTGCGCTGGCTGAGGCTGGTCTTGAGCCCATGAGGTCAGGCATTGAATCCACCGGCCTTAGCCTCCCAGAGTGCTGGGATTACAGGCGTGAGCCACTGCGCTTGGCCTCCTTCTAATGTTTTTGTTTTGTTTTGTTTTCAGTTTTTGGCCAGGGCTGGGTTTGAACCTGCCACCTCAGGCATATGGGGTTGATCCCCCTACTCCTTTGAGCCACAGGTGCTGCCCACTTCTAATGTTTTTTGAGTACGTTAAGATCCTAAACAAAGGTTAAGAGAGACTGAAGGGAATTAGCACTCCCAGTGGTATAATATGGCTTGTTTTCCAAAGTGTTTGAGGATGGTGCCTGTGGCTCAGTGAATAGGGTGCTGGCTCCATATACAGAGGGTGGGGGGTTCAAACTCGGTCCCTGCCAAACTGCAACAACA
The DNA here is from genome assembly GCA_963573935.1 of Arctocebus calabarensis. Taxonomy (NCBI): domain Eukaryota; kingdom Metazoa; phylum Chordata; class Mammalia; order Primates; family Lorisidae; genus Arctocebus; species Arctocebus calabarensis. The sequence goes on from CAUYON010095007.1 coordinate 3,981, forward strand.
ACAACAAAATAGCCGGGCATTGTGGCGGATGCCTGTAGTACCAGCTACTGGAGAGGCTGAGGCAAGAGAATCACCTAAGCCCAAAAGCTAGAGGTTGCTGTGAGCTATAATGCCACAGCCCTCTACTGAGGGCAATAAAATGATACTCTGTCTCTAAAAAAAAGAAAAAAAGAATTCCAAAGTGTTTGAGAGTGAGGCTAAGAGCTGGATAAATCCTTCAATGCACTGAGTCCATTCATTCATCCTTTACCTCATTCATTTAGCAAATTCTCTTTGCAGGCTAGGTGATTACAGGCTCATGCCTGTAATCCTAGCACTCTGGGAGGCTGAGGAGGATAGATTGCTTGAGCTTAGGAATTCAATACCAGCCTGAGCCAGAGCGAGACCTCATCCCTAAAAATAGCTGGGCGTTGTGGTGGGCACCTGTAGTCCCAGCTACTTGAGGCAAGAGGATAGCTTGATAGCTTGAGCCCAAGAGTCTGAGGTTGCTGTGAGCTATGATGCTATAGCACTCTACCAGGGCTAACAAAGTGAGACTTTATATATATATATATTAAAAAAAAAAAAAAAAAAAGGCTCGGCGCCTGTGGCTCAATGGGCTAAGGCGCCAGCCACGTACACCTGAGCTGGCAGGTTCGAATCCAGCCCAGGCCCACCAAACAACGGCTGCAACCAAAAAATGGCCGGGCGTTGTGGCGGGCGCCTGTAGTCCCAGCTATTTGGGAGGCGGAGGCAGGAGACTCGCTTGAGCCCAGGAATTGGAGGTTGCTGTGAGCTGTGATGCAGCAGCACTCTATCCAGGGTGACAGCTTGAGGCTCTGTCTCAAAAAAAAAAAAATGCCATAAACAAGGTGGCTTTAAACAACAGAAATTCATTCTCTCATGGTTCCAGATGTTAGAGGTCCAAAATCAAAGTGTGGGCAAGGCCACGCCCTCTCTGAAGGCTCTTGGGAAGGATCCTTCCATGCCTCTTCCAGCTTCTGATGGTCGCTGGCAGTCCTTGGCTTGTGGCTGCATCACCCCAATCTCTGCTTCCTTTGTCACATGGCCTCCACCCTGTGTGTCACCCATCCCCTTCCCTGTGTGTGTGTCTGACTCTGCATCTCTCTCTACTTCTTTTCTTTCTTTAGAGACAGAGTCTCACTTTATCAACCTCACTAGAGGTTCATGGCACCATAGCTCACAGCAACCTCCAACTCCTGGGCTTAGGTGATTCTCTTGCCTCAGCCTCCTGAGTAGCTGGGACTATAGGTGCCTGCCACAACGCCCGGCTATTTGTTTTGTTGCAGTTTGACCGGGGCCGGGTTTAAATGCGCCACCCTCGCTGATGTCCTACCCACTGAACCACAGGTGCCACCCCTCTGTCCACTTCTTATAAACACAACAGCTATATTGAATTAAGGCCCACCTCATTTTAACTTGATTATAACTGTAAAGATCCTATTTTCAAATAAGGTCCCATTCACAAATACCCAAGGCTGGAACTCCCGTTAGGGACAATGACTGTGAAATGCAAAAGAGAACAAAGAGAGAGGGGACCACAGACGAGAGATTTCAATTAATTTTTGCAGAAGGCAGGGCATGGTGGCTCATGCCTATAATCCTAGCATTCTGTGAGGCCAAGGTGGATGGATTGCCTGAGCTTAAAAGCTCAGACCAGCCTGAGCAAGAGCGAGACCTCGTCTCTACTAAAGATAGAAAAACTAGCTAGGCGTTGTGGTGGGTGCCTATAGTCCCAGCTACTGGGGAGGCTGAGGTAAGAGGATCACTTGAGCCCAAGAGCTTGAGGTCGCTGGGAGCTATGATGCCACGGCACTCTACCAAGGGTGACATAGTGAGACTCTGTCTCAAAAAAACAAGAAAGAAGGAAGGAAGGGAGGAAAAGAGGAAGGAAGGAAGGGTGGGAGGGAAGGAAAAGAAAGGAAGAGAGAAAGAATGAGAAAAAAAAATTTGCAGAAGAGAAAGGTGAACAGGTGGTAAGAAATGAAGTGGAGCCAGAGAGAAGGGGCAGCAGTCAGACCGGAGACGCTGGCCTGGTCTCCAGGCGCCACCGTCCAGGCAGGTGCAGGGGGCAAAAGGAGAGCAGGGCAGAAATGGGAGGACCAATTAAAGGAGCAGCTGTGAGACAGGTGCAGGACCCCCCCCCCCAGTGGGAAGTAAACCTGTCGGCGTGGAATTCCCCGCACGCTCAGTGTCAGAAGGGTGACCCAAGAAGCACCTTCTCAGGGGAGACCACTGAGCCTTTCCCACTTTCCCGGGAATCCCGGTGGGTGTAACTGTATCACCAAAGGGGCCGACCAAATTCCACATTTCACAGACAGGGGACTAACTTAGATCCAAATTATAGGAGACAAGATTTGCTTTTTCCATTTGCGCAGAAATTTGAGTACTGAGCAAAACACTAGGATGTAAATGAGCTTACTAAACTCTTTTGGCCCTGGAGGTGAAAAAAAGTCTGTGAGCAGGGAAATTTCCTAATTGGGTCTAACAGGGGTGTCCAAGCTTTTTTCTTCTCTGCCTCATGTTTGGAAAAAGAATTGTCTTGGGCGACACATTAAATACACAAACATTAACAAAAGCTGATGCCCAAGAAAAAGATCTGTGCATAATTTTCATGACATCTCACACCACAGATAAGCAAAAAGTGTCCTCACATAATCCCCATGCCCCCCACAGGTCACAGGTTGGACACCCCTGGACGGATCTCAATGCTCTGGGAAGTCACCTCTGGGCCCCCCACCCCCATCCTGACTTTTCCTGGACTCCTGCTATCTGCTCCCTCACCCCAATTTTCCTGGCTTCTTCAACCAGCTTTTTTCAAAAACTTATTTCTCCTGTTTTAACCTGACAAGGTTTCAAACATATTAAAAACTTACAAAAATGATTGCATAGGCTCGGCGCCTGTGGCTCAATGGGCTAAGGCGCCAGCCACAAACACCTGAGCTGGCGGGTTCGAATCCAGTCCAGGCCCGCCAAACAACAATGACGGCTGCAACCAAAAAATGGCCAGGCGTTGTGGCGGGCGCCTGTAGTCCCAGCTACTTGGGAGGTGGAGACAAGAGACTCACTTGAGCCCAGGAATTGGAGGTTGCTGTGAGCTATGATGCCACAGCACTCTACCCAGGGTGACAGCATAAACTCCTGGGTACCCTTCACACAGATGCACAAATGTGTAACATTTCACCATCTTTGCTGTGTTGCAGTTGGTGTGCGTGCACAGTTACTGTTAGCATTGTTATTATTGTCATTGTTGTTTACACTGAGCCATTTGAGAGTAGGCTGCAACACCCCTTGCCCCTAAATGTTTTCATACAGGTCACTGAGAACAAGGATATTCTCTTCAATAACCACCAACCCCATGGTCAAACTCAGATCTGTTACTGATTTTGAACTTTTGGTCTCCAAAGCTATAAGAGAATCTATTTCTGTTGTGTTAAGTCACCCAGGAGTGGTAACTTGTTATGACACTGCTTTAATACATCTGAGCAAAGATGGTGAAATGTTACACATTTGCACATCTGCGTGAAAGACACACAGGAGTTTATGCCATCATTTGGGCAGTGTGTTCAACAAAGGCTGATCCACAAGAGAATCTCTTGAGCCCAAGAGTTTGAAGTTGCTGTGAGCTGTGATGCCGCAGCACTCTACCGAGGGCAACAAGTAAGACTCTGTCTCAAAAAAAAAAAAAAAAATCAAAGGCTGATACAACTTTAAAAGATGAATGTGATCAGAAATCTACCTGCGGTGAAAAGAGAAATAAAGCAAAAGGGCCTGGTAGATGAGGCCACAAGTAGAGGAGGAAAGCAGAGAGCAGCTTGGAGTGAGGGCTCTGCAGACCCCTCTGAAGAAGGATCCAAACCTCTCCTGAAGGAAGGAGGGACAACTAGGGGAAGTCTATGTCTGGAAGGTCTTGGGTACCACCCTAAACTCAGGCATGTTCTTGGGATAGGTGGGTTCAGGGACCAAAGATGGAGGAGGTGCCCGTGTGAGGACTGGAGAGCGGGCGGGAGCGGCTGGACAGGGGACCCGTCATGGGCAGGAAAGACAGCCCATTGCAGGGGCCACTCACGCTGGAGTCTTCTGCCTCTCCCCAGCCAGCCCCGCTCTTCACGACTCCAGGCCATCTTCTAGACCAGTTCATCAAGGACTTCCTCCAGCTTGACCAAACTTTCCTGGGCGAGATTGAGAAAGCTATTGACATCATCTGTAAATTCCTTACCCAAAATTGCTTCCGAGATTCACCTATGAAGATCCAGATCGTTAAGGTGAGCGCTGGCCCTTCTCTCACGAGCAGTCCTGAAAGGAAGGGAAGTGGGTCCGGGAGCTCTCCAGGATTCATCTGCCTTCAGACATCTGAGGGAGGGAAGGTGGGGGGCTTGGGAACCAGGACGCTGGTGTTCAGTGGGATCTCTTTCTGTGCCATTAACTACACTCTTTTGGTTCTGTATTCATTTCCCAGGGCTGCTCTTGGGCTCGGAGACATTTCACTCCTATCTCTGCCTGTGTTTTCACAGCACCTTCTCGTCTGTGTGTCCCCTCTGTTCTTCTCTCCTAAGGGCGCTTGCCATTTGATTTAGAGCCCACCCTAGTCCAAAACAATCTCATTTCCAGATCGTTAATTATATCTGCAAAGACCCTTTTCCCAAATAAGGTCACATTTCCAGGACCCCAGAGAATATATCTTGGGGAAAGGCTGGCACCATTCAACCCACTTCATATTCTAAGCTCAAATGTGCCCGACCAGAAAACAATCTCCTCTTGTGTCAGTGACGGGGGTCCAATTGACCCCATCAACTAAGCTAAAGATTCAGAGCATTGAGCTGTCCTTATCTATGACTCAGAGGCCATTAGCTGACACGCTGCCCTCTGCACATGAAAGTGTGCCAGTGGTCACAAGAAGGCAGGGAGACTTATTAATATATGCACATAAACATCTCCAGAAATGCACAGACCTGCATGTGTACCTCACTAAGAGCACTGGGGAAATTGTACCAGTATCCCCGAGTGATAAGTAAACTGTCTCACTGAGGTTCTTTGGGGTGAAAACAACACTGAATTTGTGATTAATGTTAGAAACCACTGAAGCATGTGTTTCCCCTACTCCTTCCCAAGACCCCATTAATATGACAAGCAGTGAAAAAGAAAAAATCAGGGCATGGTGGCTCATCCCTTGTGAGGCCAAAGCAAGAGGATCACTTGAGTTGATCACAGGAGTTTAAGACAAGCCTGGGCAAAATAGTGAGATCCCCATCTCTCCAAAATGTTTTTAAAAACTAGCTGGGTTAGCCAGGCATTTGGTGGGCACCTGAAGTCCCTGCTACTCGAGAGGGTGAGGCAAGAGAATCATCTAAGCCCAGGAGTTGGAGGTTGTTGTGAGCTATGACGCCACAGTACTCTACAGAAAGCAATAAAGTGAGACTCTGTCTCAATAAAAAAAAAAAAAAAAAACTTGGCATGGTGACACTCACAGGCACAGGGGAGGCTGAGGCAGGAGAATTTCTTAAGCCCAGGAGTTAAAGGATGCGATGAGCTATGATCATGCCTGAGCAACAGAGCAAGACCTTGTCTATAAAATTCATTGATAAAGAAGAAAATACATAGGACTCATCAAAGAAGAAAACAGGAAGAGAGCTATGGCAGATAAGAAATTGCTTTCTGTCTTCCTGGACTTGGCTGAAAATTTCTCCACAGAGGCACAGAAGAAGCCATCACCTGGAGATTGTGAGGGAGGGCTGTAGCCGGGCAGGGGGCATCAGATGCATGAATGAAGTAGGCTGGAGCCGAGACGAATGAGGGTCTGCATACAGGAAGCAGGGCACACCCTTCCTCCCCTCCCCAATCCACGTGCCAGGCACCTACTAACCATGGATAAAATAAACATTTTCTCTACAGACACTGAAGGCACAGACGTAAGGAACCTGCAGTAGTTCCTGCTGGCCCTTTACAGAAAGTTTGCTGACCACTGTACTTATCACTGTTCATCCAGGGCTCCCCAAACTGCAGACCATTCATCAATCAGGGAGCAGATGAGAACTTTAACTATAATAATTACATTCAGCTTGATTTCTTTCAGAGCACAGCTAAATATTTCTTTAGAAGAAAACGTTAGGAAAGGGACCCGAGAAACAGGTAACTTATAACTAGCCCATCCATTTTTTTATATGTAAAGGGCAGGAGAATAATTACCTGTGGGGTCGTATTGTCTATTAGTTTGTAAGGACTCTAACACAGAGCCTGGCCTTGGTGACCTCAGTGGTTAGCTGAACTGATGCCAGCCCAGGGGGACAAGGAAGTCTCTGGGAAACGCTGGATCTCAACCTTCCTTTCTTCCCTAGGGAGGATCGGCTGCCAAAGGCACAGCTCTGAAGACCGGCTCTGATGCCATCCTCGTTGTGTTCCATAACTCGCTTGAAAGTTATTTGCCCCCAGCCAACAAACAGAGCAGAATCATCCAGGAAATTCAGAGACAGTTGAAAGTCTGTCTGCAGAAGAAGTTTAAAGTCACATTTGAGATTTCAAAACAGAAGTCTCCCAAGGCACTGAGCTTCTCTCTAAAATCCATAATACTTAACGAAAGTGTTGACTTTGATGTGCTACCTGCCTTTAATGCTCTGGGTAAGACTCCCCCAGACCTTAGGGTCTATAGAAGGAAGATTCTAGATTCTAGAAGTGATTTGGGAGGAGAGAGGGGCTGTGAAAACATAGGCCGTTCCTGGTCAGGACACCGGCAGGTGGTATTAATAATGACAGTCATACCCTACGCTTGGACATGATTTTATTCTCATTTCTCATTTGCATACCCCAAAGACTGCCAGGAATTCACATCTTAGACTCAGTGGCATGATCCACAACGTCTGCCAAATAATGGGGTGCACAGGAGTTCCAGATCCATTTGTAGATAAAATGCCTCAACTACAGCAAAGAGCAAAATGTGGGAGGAATTCTAAGGCAAAAACACAGGAAATCTGGGTGTTTTGACTTCAATCTTAGGCAAAAATCTCCTTTAGAAATTCGATTCATGGGTGACATAATGGTATATTAAAAGAGATCAAGGCTATTTCAGGCATTTTCCAAGTCAAAACTATGAACACTCTACTACTTCCTTCTGAATAGTACTTAGTGTCTTTAAAAGGGAGCAACAATATAGAATGGGGGTTGTCAAAGTTCTTTTGGTTAAGGCAACATAGCAAATATTTTCAGCTTTGAGGACCATACAGTATCTATTGCAAATACTCCACTGTTTGGGTGGCACCTGTGGCTCAAGGATCACTGGCCCCATATGCAGGAGGTAGCGGGTGCAAACCCAGCCCAGGCCCAAAACTGTGAAATATATATATATATTCCACTGATGTACGCATGAAAGCAGACAAATGGACATGGCTGTGTTCTGATAAAACTTTATTTACAAAAATACAAGCACCGGGCCAGATTTAGTCTGGGGGCTTTAGTTTACAATCCCCAGATCAGCACTGTGCAAAAGGTCTTTCTGCAATAATGAAAATTTCTGTGTTCTCTATCTTCCAAGAGCTCGGATGTGGCTAGTGCAACTAAATGTTTATTTTATTTCCTTTTCATTAACTTGAATGCAAATAGCCACGTTGGCTGGTGACTACGACGTTGGACAGACAAGTCTAAATAATACTTTAATTGTACGACTTGCACTCAATGGAGACCATATAATGTTTTTTAATATCTCGTTAATCTGGAGAAGCCCCCTCTATCCTAGACATTTACAGTGATGTAAATACATTGATAACATTCAAAGGCATTTCCCAGCATTAAATTATGTTTGTCAAAAATGTTTTGAAATCTGTTACTATACACATGAAAGCATCTTGTCAATATCTCCTTCTTGCTAGGTCAACAGCCTCCTGGCCTCACCCCCAGCCCCAAGGTTTATACTGAGCTCATCGACATGTACAAATCCCTGCACATCCCAGGGGGAGAGTTCTCTGCCTGTTTCACGGGGCTGCAGCGAAATTTCATTGACTCCTGGCCCGCCAAACTGAAGAGTTTAATTTGCCTAATGAAGCACTGGCACCAACAGGTATGTAGGACAGTCCTTGTTCTGGTCATTGGGTTATTATTTTTACCAGTGAGCTGCGACCAGTGAACCGGCCCTTACCAAGTGTCCTGTTGTCACACTCTCCCAGGCTGGGGGATGAGACACTGTTTTGAGGGGATCTGCCGCTCCTTAAACCCTAGGTATCTTTGTGGAGTTCCCGTCACTAGCCACCTACCCTTAAAGCTCCTGCGCGTGGTTTATTTTGCCTTTGTGCTGGCTGAAGAATTCTGTAGGAATCCAAGTCATCCTGCCTACCGACAGTCCGGGAAGGTTGGGGTTTCCATGCCTGCAAGTTGCCAGTTGGCTTACTGCTGCCCGGCGCCCAGGCTTCTCTTGGAAGGCAGGTTGAAGCGACCAGCAGGCCTAGGGCCATGTTCTCTACATTGCCCAGCCTTTCTGTGCGGTACCAACTGTCTTGCACACAAGGTAATTTCTGAAAACTGTACCTTCTGATGGCAGACATCAAACCCAGTGTCAGCTCTTCCTGAGGCATCCCTTTTCTTAGTCCTATTACCTAAAGCCTAAGACTGAACTCCGTGGTTTTCATGCTGGGAAATCAGAGAGTTGGCATAGTGTGTCTGCTCAGAGGGCTCAGGGCGATGAGGTGATATGTGGCTTCGCTTCCCCAAGCCTTGTGTTAGTGGTTCCCAACCTTCCTAATGCCGCGACCCTTCAATACAGTTCCTCATGTTGTGATGACCCCCAACCATAAAATTATTTTCATTGCTACTTCATTTTCTGGTTGAGGGTCACCACAACATGAGCAACTGTATTAAAGGGTCACAGCAATTGGAAGGTTGGGAACCACTGGTGTTGATCATAATGCCTGCTCAGCAGGGCTGTTAGAAGGAATGATGCCAGAAAAATGCCTGCACCCATAGTTAGCCTGCGGTGGGTTTGTAGAAAGCCCGTGTGTGCTGCTTACCAGCTGCTGGGTGAGCTGCTCCAAACCTCCGAGCTGCAGCCAGCCCGCCAGCGTGGCCTGGCGACTCCGTCGCTGAGCTCCGTGCCCTTCTCTGCCTTCCTCGTGTCGCCTGATGTTCCCGTCTTCCCTCAGTGTGAAAGGAAACTGAATACAAAGGGGTCTTTGCCCCCAAAGTACGCCTTAGAGTTGCTCACCGTCTATGCCTGGGAGAAGGGGAGTGCGATGCAGGATTTTGACACCACTGAAGGTTTCCGGACCGTCCTGGAGCTGGTCATGCAGTATCGACAGCTCTGCATCTTCTGGACAGTCAATTACAACTTTGAAGATGAAACTATCAAGAAGTTCCTACTGATCCAGATCCAGAAGAGCAGGTGCCCTAACCCCAACCCTGTCCTTTTCTCAACCTGATTTCCTTCAACACTATTCCAGTGACCTGGCTTCTCCTCCTCGGGGGTGGTGATTCATTCCTCGGGTGAAAGAGAGAGCGTGCTGGCTAACAGAGCCTCTCATAGTGCTCAGAGGTAAAATCCTAGGGAAGAAGGAGAACATACTGTCCGGGAGGAAAGAAGGATGCAGGCACCAGGTCCCGAGCTCTTTTTATCTTGTGATGGTGGAAAGAAACATGTGAATGTGTGAGCAGATCTGAGAGGTGTTTGTGTTGGAAGAGTGTCCCTGAGAAGTAATGCTATCATTCATCCTGCAGGGGTTTTAGTAGATTAGGGTTTATCTATCCGTTAAGACTTTCAAGACTAGTCAAGAATCTTAGCATGTTTTCTCAGGGATCCCAGCAGAGGACAAAAACAATGGAAGCCAGAGGGGAGGAAAGAGAGAAAACAAAATAGCACTGAGAAAGAACAGAGGAGAAATGAGAGACAAGATGCTGTGCGTTGCCTCTATGGGTTGTGGCCTGCTTGGCAACATTATATTCGGTTAAGTTAAACATCGTATCTAATTCTAGGAAAGTACATTCAACTCAATTGGTATATTTGAATTACCAATCATCTAAGCTGTAAGGACACCTTGTTTTATGCTGAAGGTAGGATGGGCCCCACATCCCGAAGTCACTGGGTTGGGAATTCTCTTCTAACCCCTCACTTAGGCCTGTCATCTTGGACCCAGCTGATCCCACCAGCGACCTGGGAGGAGGAGACCGCTGGGGTTGGCATCTCCTGGCAAAAGAAGCTCAGGAATGGTTGTTCTCTCCCTGCTTCAAGGACGGGGCTGGAAACCCAGTACGGCCCTGGCCAGTGCCAGTAAAAGTCATCTAAAGCAGCAGCCCCCAACCTTTTGGGCATCGGGGACCAGTTTCATGGAAGACAGTTTTTCCATAGACTGTGGATCTATGGCGGGGGGGGATGGTGTCAGGATTAAATTAATTAAAGTCCCTTGATTATATTTATTGTGCATTTTATTTCTGTTATTATTACATAGTAATATGTAACGAAATAATTATACAACTCATCATAATGCAGAATCAGTGGGAGCCCTGAGCTTGTTTTCCTGCAACTGGGCAGCCCCATCCTGTCTGGCATCACCTCCTCAGCTGCCGCTCAGATCCTTAGATTCTCAGGAGAAGCATGCCACCTAGATTCCACGCACACGCAATTTACAGTACAGTTCACGCACCTATGAGACTCTAATGCCAGTGCTGATCTGACAGGAGGTGGTGCTCAAGCAGGATGCAAGGAATTGGGAGCAGCTGTAAATACAGATGAAGCTTCACTGGCCCGCCGCTCACCCCTGCTGTGTGGCCCCGCACAGGCCACGGGTCTGTCAGCATCCTGGGAGTTGGGGACCATAGATCTAAAGGAAGTTTCCTTCATCTGGAGATAGCCCTGTAATGTGCTTGAACAAAAGAACTACTGCTGTAGCAACTTGGAAGTGATTCGACCCCAAATAATAGAAAATCTGACTCACAGGAGCTTAAACTATTGGTTCCCCCAGCCCCAGTTCCAAGTGACCCTGAGGCAGGACACCCCCATCCCCACATTGTAGGAGGCTGGTCAGCACCACTGGGCTCTACCCACTAGGTGGCAGCTCACCCTGCCACGTGTGGGCGTGTGCGTGTGCACACACACACACAATGTAACAACCCCAAATGGCAGCCAAATGTTCCCCAGAGGGCCGGGGATCACAGCTCTTTTTGGCTTTTGCTTTTGGCTCCAACCACTCTAGTTGCTGATTTTAGTACTTCCTGGCTCTGAAAGCAGCTACTGAACCTCCAGATGGTAGGTTCACAATCCAGGTAGGAAAAACAGAAAGAGGAAAGGTAGCCAAGGAGTTTTATCAGAAGATTCATCCAGCAGATTTCCTTACATTTCATTGCCCAGAGCTGTCATGTGGCTACCTGTCATTCAAAGATGGCTGCCAAGAAAGTGGTTGAAGACACTCAAGGGAGTGAGTCACCAAATGGGGCCTGCCATACCTCTCCAAAGCTCCCCTCCTACCAAGATGTGCTTGAAGTATCCCACCAGTTACACGTGATTCTCCCCACCAGATTCTTCCATTAAAGTAGATTTCTCAGCCTTAGCATTATTGACATGTGGGACCAATTAATTCTTTGTCTGGGGGGCCGTCCTGCTCATTAGAAGATAATGGATAGCATCCCTGGCCTCCAGCTACTGGACACTGCCCATTTTGACAATTAAAAATACCTCAAGGTCAGGTGTGGTGGCTCAGGCCTGTAATCTCAGCATTCTTGGAGGCCGAGGCAGGAGGATTGTTTGAGGCCAGAAGTTAGAAACCAGCTGGGCATTAAAATCCTGTCTTTACAAAAACGTTTAAAAATAGCTGGGCATGGTGGTGCACACCTGGAGTCCCAACTACATGGGAGGCTGAAGCAGGAAAATCTCTCATGCTCAGAAATTTGAGGTTACATTGAGCTATGATGATGCCACTGCACCTCAGCCTGGGCAACAGAGCGAGATTCCATCTCCAAAAAGTGAAAAAAAATATTGGGCGGCGCCTGTGGCTCAAAGGAGTAGGGTGCTGGCCTCATATGCCAGAGGTGGCGGGTTCAAACCCAGGCCTGGCCAAAAACTGCCCAAAAAAAAAAAAAAGTGAAAAAAATATTGAAACATTTTCACATGTCCTCTGGGGAGCAAAATGTTCCCCAGCTGAGAACCCTCACTATAGAGACACACTCCACCCAAACCCCAGAATCAGCTCTAGTTATTGAGATCTCTACTATCACTAAGTGCCGAAGTCTTGTCTCTGGCAACAGTCACCTTCCGAGATCTAGTTCCCTCTTTTTGTTTTTTCTGACTCCATTAACCAATGATTGTACCTGCTTAGGGAACATTATCCTCCCACATATAGTTCTTTCTAAACAGTTGCAGAGCCAGGGTGCATGCTATTGTCAATGAGATGCTTTCATCCAGAAGTCATAGAACTCTGGAATAATAACACTAGAAGAAACTTCTAGAGGTCATCTGGTAATTGCATTTAAAGAATCCGTCACTGTGGGAAAGAGGAACCTGGATCCCTTCTTCCCTTGACATTCTCTGCTATTCCTTCCCTTGCTCTGGGACTCCTTTTAAAACCAAGACAGCAAAAGTCTTTATAAAGCCTCGCATTGCTGAACTCCCACTCTGCAAGGGACCTGCCTTTAAAAATAATTGCTTTTACCCAGCTTTATGTGCACCGTCTTTCCATCAACCTGTATTTTTTCTATATTTTTCCAATTAGCTTCTCCCTTGTCCTTCAAGTCTTAAAAAGGAATCTCTCTGTGTTTCCAAAGTGAAGGTCTTTACTTGCCCCAATGTTCCCATAACTTAATGACCTTGGTCTCAGAATCGTCCAACTCATCCACCTCCCATCTCTTTCCTCTGGACACAAAATCCTTCTTGCCCCTGCTGACGCAGAGGTCTCCTAAGCCTGCAGGCAGTCAACCCTTTCATTAAACCTTCCAGCTCTCCAAAGGCTTGGGTCATTGCTGTTGCCTTATTTATTTAAACCTGTGTCTTTTCCTTCTGAATCTGCCTTTGTCCTCTCCCACACCCAGGAGTATCTTCTTGCCAAATCAAAAGGCTTTTTTCATGGGCTTTAGCTTCAATGATACTTGAAGGTCTAAATGTTTTAACCTCATAATCCCGCCCCCCACTTTAAGTGTTATCACTGTGGCAGACCTCTGACAGTGTCACACTAAGGAATATACCAGACCATTGTGATCAGTTCCTAGGACAGACTTTCAAGAACCCTTGGAATTTCCTGACAGGGGTGTATTTTGTATTCATAACAAGTCCTGTTTAACCATACCTGATTTGATGCTGAAAGGTGACTTTAGGTTGTGGGTCCTTAGCCAAACCACAAAGATCTAGCATGGGAATTTCATGCCCAACCCCCGTCATCTGGGGAAGGGAAAGAGCTGGCAATTGAGTCCAATCACGTGGCCAATGATTTAATCAATTGTGCCAATGGAGTGGCGTCCCTATAAAAACTCTGAACGATGAGAGTTGGGAACCTCCTGGTTTGTGAACATTCACTGTATCAGGAAGGCCACATATGCCAAAGCTCCTGAGCTCTAGACCCTCCCAGACCTGGCCACCCTGTATATCTTTTCATCTGGCTCTACGTTTATATCCTTTAAAATAAAATGGTGATTGCAAGTAGAGCACTCTCCTCAGTTTTGTGAGTCATTCTAGCAAACTATAGGACCTAAAGGGAGGTCATGGGGCCGCCCCAAATTTGTAGCCATGTGGGACAGAGGTGTGGGGTAGTCTGAGGACCCCACTGGTGGCTGGTGTCTGAAATAGGGGTGGACATGAGGACCTTGCTCTTCAATGTCCATAAGCCTCACGGGGCCTAATGTATAGTGTCGAAAAAGATGCCTAAGTCCCTTAAAGAAAAATGAAGAGTAGTTTATAACCTTGGGCTAAGTGGTATGTACGTGACTGGCAAGACCAGTGAGAATAAAGTGAGCAACACAAAGCCACACAAAGGTGGGAAGGGATAATTATGATCTTTCTGGCAACATGTGCTCAGGATTCAATAGACATTGAAATTCCTTAAAAGCAAAGAGTTCACAGTGATCAAGAAATGGGCAGTCACTGGTCATTACCAGAAATCACCAGGGCACCAACGCTTTCTCAGAAAATCGGCAGTGAATGGCGATGAATCAGAAACAGTTAAAGCCAGCCTTTCTCCTACAACGTATTTTGGGATAAATGGCCATAATGGAGGAGGGCAATGTATTCTTTTGACAGAAGAATTCTATTTAACAAATATCAAAAAGATAACAAATTAGAAACATAATTATTTGGCAACCTATGATGAAATAGGTGGTTTAGGAAAACATTATCAATGGCTAAAACCATTCGATGAAATGCTGGCAGGGAACATTGTGATGTGGTTAGGGGATACGTCACCTCCCAAACCCACAGTTTAATCATAGCATCAATGGGAGAGAGAGGTCACCAGACACGGCCCCAGGCAGCACGGAGCACATTGCATCACACATTAAGTGTTCTCGCTAAATCAAAAGAAAGTTTTTCGTGTGTGATTTGGCACCAGTGTCGGCTACAAGAAACAAAAGGAATTGAGTTAGCAAATTCCAGGGAAAAAATGCATAGGCCAGACAGACTTCTAAAAAAGAGAAGAAAATACAGAGAAAGCAGGAGAGAAATGTGGAAAGGTGCGTGCTCTCACACCACCAAAGTCAAAGGGAAATGGGCCAAGAACACAGCAAGCATCCAATCAAGTAGGGTCACAGTCACGATCCAAGCCCTCTTCTGGTTACCCTAGCAACCAGGTCCCCACTTACATCAAAGGAAAGAAGCAATGATTAGAAGCAGGACCATCCGTGACGAGTGGCCAATGGCCCAGGGGGACTTGGGGAAGAGCGTGAGGACAGACCATGGAGTTCACCAATGGAGAGAGTTTGTGGCTGAAAGGATTATCTGGAGGCAGCGTGCAGAGGCCTTCAGCTCCTTTCCCTTGCAGCTTCTCCAGCTAGTTGGGTCAGATCTGGGCAAATTAAGATGTGACCACTCATCAGTTCTGTCAGCCAGTGTCAGCGCCAGGGATAAACCTCAGACCAGGGAAAGGTGAAGAAGGAAGCTCGCTCTCTCTCCTGGGGCAGCCCTGTGTGAGTTGGGCCGGGTCCAGCCCATGGGGTGGAGATCTGCTGGGAAGAATTCAGCATGGAGAGCAGGCTGCAAGGATCCCCGCAACACCACCCACCAAGAGGCTTTCATCTGAGCAGAGGTACCCGGCACTCCTCCGACAGGTGCGGGGCCCAGGCCACTGTACCTGCTCTCAGCCAGGCTGGGAAGAGCAGAAGGGCTGCAGATGCCCGGCTGCCGCTGGCAAGGCAGGACGTCACTGCCAGGGGTACGGGAAAGGCTCTTCAGCGGGGAATTTAGGACACAAAGGTCCTTTGCCAAGGTTCAGCCAGAGAAAAAGGCTCACAGCGTCAAGGCACAGAAGTCTCTTTGTGGGGCTTCACAGACACGCTGGCCAGGAGGGGAAAGACCCCAAAGTTAAAAGGACAGGAAAAGAAGGGCTTTTGAAGGAAGAACGGGGTGGCCAGCAGGTGACCACCGTGTGCTCATGGCCCCGTCCCTTCTGATAGTGGAAGACAAAATGCTACTCAACTCATGGGGGCCTGGAAAAGAAAGAAGGGGCTTCGGAAGTAGAATAACAGCTGCCCTCCTCCCTAGAACAGGTCCCTGTTCTAGCCCTGCAACCTGTGGATATGGTACCTCATGTGGCAAAAAGGCCTTGCAGATGTGATTACGGTTACGGATCTTGAGCTGGGGAGAGTCGCCTGCATTATTCAGGTGGGCTCCCTCTAATCACCCGAGTCCTTAAGCCAGAGATCCTTTCCCAGCTGGAGTTAGCGAGGTCCATTGGAGCAGCGGCTCCCAACCTTTTGGCAACTGGAACCGGCTTCATGGAAGACAATTTTTCCACAGACTGCAGTGGCACAGGGGATGTTTTCAGGATGGCTCGAGCACATTACCATTGTTGTGCACTCTATTCTATTATTATGACAATGTAATATATAACGAAATAATTATAGAACTCACCATCATGCAGAATCAGTGGGAGCCCTGGGCTTGTTTTCCTGCAACTAGATGGTCCCATGCTGGGGGGATGGGAGGGACACCCCCAGCAGGGACACCCTAACGTGTTGCTGCTATAAAGCCTGCCGCCAGATGTAACGTGATTGTTATTTGCCATTCACGGATAGGGTTTTGCTGTGAGTCTGCAAGCAATTGATTTATTATGGTCTCTGTGGGGTCAAACCTGTCTGCTAACGCTAATCTGTCTTTGCAGCTGCTCCCAGCGCTAGTATCACCGCCTCAGCTCCACCTCAGATCATCAAGCATTAGATTTTCATAAGGAGCACACAACCTGGGTCTCTCATCTGCACAGTTCATGGGAAGCTTCACGCTCCTGTCGGAATCTAATCCCGCTGCTGCTCTGGCAGGGGTTGGAGCTGGAGCTCAAGTGGTTATGTGTGCGATGGGGAGCAGCTGGAAATAGGGGTGAAGCTTTGCTCTCCCTGCCACTCACCTCCTGCTGTGTGGCCTGGTTCCTAAGGTGGTTGGGGAGCAGCACTGGGGAGACGCAGGAGAGAAGCCCAAGGGGCTGTTGCTGGCTTGAAGATGAAAGGAGCCTAGGTCAGGACATGTGGCACTCCCTGGAAGCTGATGACCCCCACGGACAGCCAGCAAGCCAACAGGTACCTATACTCAAGTGGAACAGGGTTCTGCCCACAACAAGGAGGCAGATTCCCCCAGCACCCCCAGAAAGGAACCCAGCCTGGCCATCACCTTAATTTCAGCCTTTTAGGACCGAGGCAGAGAAATCACTCACATACTGTGGACTTGAATATCTTTTGTGTGTGTGTGTGTGTGTGTGGTTTTTGGCTGGGGCTGGGTTTGAACCTGCTACCTTTGGCATATGGGACCTTACTCTTTGAGCCATAGGTGCTGCCCAATGTTTGTTATGGTTGTTTTTTTGTTTGTTTTTTTTTTGAGACAGAGCCTCAAGCTGTCGCCCTGGGTAGAGTGTCGTGGCATCACAGCTCACAGCAACCTCCAATTCCTGGGCTCAAGCGAGTCTCCTGCCTCTGCCTTCCAAGTAGCTGGGACTACAGGCGCCCGCCACAACGCCCTGCAGCCGTCATTGTTGGCTGGCAGGCCCAGGCTGGATTCGAACCTGCCAGCTCAGGTGTACGTGGCTGGCGCCTTAGCCCGCTGAGCCACAGGCGCCGAGCCTGTTATGCTTGTTTTTGTGTGTGTGTGTGTGGGTTTTGGCTGGGGCTAGTGGATGCTTGCTTGCATCACCCCAACCCCTTGAGTCCATATCGTATCTCCCACTGGGGTCACTGATCTGTCACTCTCTTATAAAGATCCTTGTGATTGCATCACACCCACCAGGATAATACAGGAGAATCTCTGCATCTTAAAATCCTTAATTATTTACATCTGCAAAGTCCCTTTTGCCATGTCAGGTAACATATTCACAAGTCCTGGGGATCAGGAGGTGGACGTTTCAGGGGGCTGGTAGGCAATTAGACTACCACAGTGGGTATTTGCAGACAAATTGGCATTTAAACGACAACGCTGAAGAAAGAACGTAAGGGAGAAAGCAGGGAAAAGAGCAGGCCCAAGCGCTGAGGCCGGCACCTCAGTCTCCCCTGGCCTGTATCAAACTCTCTTAAAAGACACCCAAGTCCAGGGCGGCACCTGTGGCTCAAAGGAGTAGGGCGCTGGTCCCATATGCCGGAGGTAGCAGGTTCAAACTCAGCCCCAGCCAAAAACCACACACACACACACAAGATACTCAAGTCCAGAGCCCCTCCTTTCTCCTCTCTGCTCTGCTCCACCCCATCCAGGTGGGCAGGGCGGCTCATTCCACAACCCTGAGGCTTCAAGCCACCGCACAGCAGAAGCTCTGGGGACGCAGATGCTACCCACACCCCCCCACACACAGAGGAACAGTCACGCCCAGTTGCCAGGCTCACAGCTTCCTGGTGAATTAGGAGTGAGGACTCCCCCTTTAACTCTGCTTTGTCAAAATTCCTCCAGGAAGTGAGTAAGAAAAAATTCATTCCATTCTTGTTCTTTCTGCTCTGCCTTCCCCCCACGGAGCAGTTTTTCTCTTGCAAACACAATACTCATGTCACAGAAGAGAGAAACAGAGCTACATTGTTCAACACCTACTGATTAAACGCCAGCTTCTAAACACTGACATTTGATGCTCCTGACATTCTCTTGACAGATTCACTCTTTACAGAGGAGGAAAAGGAGTTGGCTGGCTTTCCAGAGCTGAGCCAAGGCTGCAGAGCTTTAGCGCCTGGAATCCGATCCCAGCTGGAACTGGATTCGTTTCCTGTGTCTGCTGTAACAGATCACTACAAATTTAGTGGCTTAAAGCAACAAAAATGTATTTGATTACAGTTCTGGAGACCAAAAGTCTCAAATAGGTCTCTTTGGACTAAAACCAGGGTGTCAATAGAGCTGGTTCCTTCTGCAGGTTCCAGAAGAGGATCCTTTCTTTCCTTCTTCCAGCTTCCAGGGGTTGCCTGCGTTGTTTGGTCGGTGGCTAGTTGCTCCAGTCTCTGCATCCCAGAGTCTCACCGCCTTCTCCTCTCTGTGCCTCTAGCTTTGGCCTCCCTGCCTCTCTCCTATAGGTACCCATTCCTAAGATATATATGCAATGAAAATATGTATCCACACACAAAAATCATGTACTCATGTATTCATAAAAACTCTATTCATAATAGCCCAAAACTAAAACAACTACAATGTTTCCACAACAGTGGAACAGAGACACAAATTGCAGTGTGTGCATGCAATGGAATGCCACGCAGCCAAAGAGGAACAAACACCAATAATATATGACAGTGTGATTGAGTTTTGCAGGCATAACTTTGAGCAAAAGAAGCCAGGCACAAAAGAATACACATATGGCACAATTCTATTGATGTGAAGTTCAAGGACAAGTAAAAATGTTACAATTGCTGGTGATAGAAATCAGGTTACTGGACAGTGGTTGCTGGGTGGGGGTGGAGTGGTTTGCTAGAGGAAGGTACAGGGGAACTTTCCAGGGTGACCAGGGTACTGTTTATCTTGATTAGGGTACTGGTTGCACAGACACATACATTCATCCAAATTCAACCAAATTATATGTAAGATCTGGGTATTTTCTGCTATGTAAATTATGCCTCACTAATGATAGTTTTTGTACGAATAAAAAAAAATCATGTAGAAATAATGTCACCCATTGGAATAGGAAAGGTTAAACGGAACAATATTAGCATTGGCTAGGCTGTGTGAAAGCAGACGCTCACAGGGTGATAGTGAGAACGTTCACAGGTCCAGGCATTTGGGGAAGGCAATTTGGCCATGTCTACATTATAAATTTGTCATTCCTTATCCTAGTATTTACACGGCGAGGTATTTACTTTCAGGGAAGGCAATTGGCTATGTCTACGTTATAAATTTGCCATTCCTTATCCTAGTATTTACATGGCGAGGTATTTACTTACAAGTGGACACAGGGATTCATGACCAAGAGTTTTTGTTGCAGGGAAACTTGAGGGCTGATGAAAATGTCCTGTATCTTGATTTGGGTGATGGTGACTCACCCAAATTGAGTTGCATGTGCAACTCTTCAAACTGTATATTTAAAATGAGTGCATGTGAAAGTGTATAAATTTGTTTTTATCACCTCCAATTCACGCCGTTGGTGATAGAGGAATTACTTAACATTATTAGATGTAAAATACCATGTGCCAAAAATACAGACGGTGTGATTCTTTTATATAAAGCTTCAGAACATGCAAAACCCAATCCCCGTTTTTCTTAGAAATACAAATTAGAGGTTTGGATTTTAAAACAGCTCACAGCTTCAGTCTTCTTCCCCAAAATTCATAGCCCCAGTCTAACTATGAGGAAAAACATCAGACAAACTCTAATTGCAGGACATTCTACAAAACAGCCAACCAATACTCTCCGTAACTGTTAAGGTCATGTCAAAAGCAAAGAAAGTCACAGCCAAGAGGAGCCTACAGAAACCTGGTAATTAAATGCAATGCCGTGTCCCAGATGGGATCCTGGGTCAGGAAAAGAACACTGGAGAGAAATCAGAGAAGTCTAGTTAACAGGTAGGTGCCAGTGGCAGCTTCTTAGTGATAACTGTACCATACCCAGAGAAGGTATTAACCACACAGGAAACTGGATCTGGGGCCTGTGGGAAACCTCTATACTCTCTTTGCAAGTTTTCTTTAAATAAAATACTATTCCAAAATTAAACTTTTATGTTAAAGAACAATATGTCAAAAGTGAATGGCATGAAAGTCAGGATCGTATGATCATTACCAAGGGGGAGTGGGCAAGAGAATATTTTAGAACTGAGCAGAGTCACCCAGGAGGTTTCTGAGAAACCAACAAGGTTGTTTCTTGACACGGGTGGGTCTTTTAAGCCTGCTTACCGTATTTGTGAATCTATCCATTCTTGTTTCTGCATTTTTATGCATGTTTGCCATATTTCACACAAGAGAAGTTAAAATTGTACAATTTCCTTCATTAGCCCTAAGATCTATGTCTAGTAGCCTTTTCGGAGATTTACTACCTATTTGCAGTTATCCCTCTAATAACCACACATCTGTGGCCATCGTCCACTTCTCTAGATTGTTCTTCTTTGACTAAACCATGTACAGCTCTTTCCATATTCGATAATTCAGCCTTTCCAAGGTAGTGTTGCAGACATTTTCCCCTGTTGCTTTGTTGACACGTCCAGTAATTAAATTGTTCATTCTTTTCCTTTGAGGTCTGTCATGATTAGAAATCCCTCCACTTCCAGTGTTTTATTCATTTTAGATTTTACATTTTCATTTTTGTTAATCTGTCTGGGCTTTTTTTTTATTTATTTAGTGTAAGAAATTACATGGAAACCCAGCTTTATTTTATTTCCAAGAGGCTGGCTGGATACTTTAACATCTCACCACTTTTCCTTTATCTTCCGATAAATTCCCTTGTCTTGGGTCTGTTTCTGAACTTTCATTAGGATAACTTATCCACCCACCCACCCATTCCTGCTCCAGGGTTTTTTTCTTTTTTTGAGACAGAGTCTCACTATATTGCCCTTGTTAGAGTGCTGTGGTGTCACAGCTCACAGCAACCTCACACTCTTGGGCTTAAGTGATTCTCCTACCTCAACCTCCCAAGTAGCTGGGACTACAGGCACCTGCCATAATAAATGGCTATTTTTGTTGCAGTTGTTTAGCTGGCCCAGGTCGGGTTTGAACCCGCCTGTGACTGCAAGTGACTGTGCCTCCTTAGCCTGTCTTTCCTCTTTGGTAAATGCTATGGACTGAATCATGTCCCTCCTGCCACACTGAAGCCCTAACCCCCAGTACCTTGGAGAGTGACTGTTGTTGGAGATAGGGCCTTTAAAGAGGTGATTAAAGCGAAAGTAATTAAGGCAATTAAGGTTTAAAAGGTAATTAAGATAGTTAAAGCTAAGGAGGTCATAAGAATGGGGCCCTAATCTAACAGGACCAGTGTCCTTTTAAGAAGGGGAAGAAACACCAGAGTGTGTGCACAGAGAAAAGATTAGAGAAACAGATGAAAGAAGGCAGCCACAGGAGCGCTTTCAGGAGAAGCCAACTCTGCCAGCACCCTGACCTTGGACTTCAGCCTACAGACCTGTGACGAAAGTTGTTTCTGTTGTTGAAGCTCCCAGTCTGTGGCATTCTTTATGGCAGCCCTTGCAAATGAACACAATGAGATAAGATGTATAAGGACCTATTTCACAGGATTATTATGAGAGTTAATTGACAGGCATGCAAAGTACATGGCATCCAGCACAAAGTGTTTGCTAAGAGTCGCTAATATTATTACGGATGAGGGAGCTGAGCTCAGAGCAGAAAGGACTTGCCAGGGCCACAGCTCTAGAAGGTAGAAGAAGCATGTCTCAAACTTGTTTCTGTTGACTCTAAAACCACGCTGTTCTGCTCCACCTTGTCCCTCCCCTGTCTTTAAAAGGAGACCCATACTCCCTGTCTTTGGGCAGCTGACAGCCCATGGCGAGAAGAATATGAACTTGCTGTTACCTTACAAATCTGACTTTTCAGAGTAGGGAGTCTTTGGTATATGGATTCCAGGTATTATTCTGGACCCAGAGAAAAAACTAAATTTCCTATCATGGAAATCTTTTAAGTAATAGCGGAAGATAGTAAAGGAAATGTTCACTGATTTAAAGTCATGGTTGCTTGGCCTTCTCAAAGAAGAGGTCAACATCCTATGAACTCCAGAGAGTGCCCTAACCTCTGGCTGTCTTATCTTGGCTGGCCCAGTGAGGTATAGCCATACTTGATTTTCTCAAGTTCAGCTTCTTCACTAATGCTCCAGCCATCAATTAACCATTTGCTCTGCTAAAGCTGGGGCTTATTTCTGGCCAAGAGCCATAAAAGACTTCTTATCTTCAGTTAATCCAAACACATTGTTTGGGCCATTCCTATGCTGATCTACTACTAAGGGCTCACAGTGTCCAACAAAAGCAAACCCCTGCCAGCCATTCCTGAGACAGAGTGCTGGAACCTGCCCTCAGATGCTGTGTGTTCTCTCCTCCTGAGGCAGAATACTTGCACCTCCCAAGAAATCAAAGAACTTCAGAAAGAAGTTCAAGACCCGCCTGAGCAACAGTGAGACCCCCATCTCTACTAAAAATAGAAAAACTAACCGGGTGTTATGGTGGGAGCCTGGTGTCCTAACTACTGGGGAAACTGAGGCGGGAGGATCCCTTGAACCCAGGAGTCCGAGAGTGCTGTGAGCTAGGCTGAGGCCATGGCACTCTAACCCCGGCAATAGAGTGAGACTCTGTCTCAAAAATCAATAAATAAAAACAGGCTCGGCGCCTGTGGCTCAACGGGCTAAGGCGCCAGCCAGTACACCTGAGCTCGCGGGTTCGAATCCAGCCCCAGGGCCCGCCAAACAACAATGACGGCTGCAACCAAAAAATGGCCGGGCGTTGTGGCGGGCGCCTGTAGTCCCAGCTACTTGGGAGGCAGAGGCAGGAGACTCGCTTGAGCCCAGGTATTGGAGGGTGCTGTGAGCTGTGATGCCAGGGCACTCTATCCAGGATGACAGCTTGAGGCTCTCTCTCAAAAAATAAATAAATAAATAAAAACAAAAATTTATAAAGTAGAAATGTGATAAATAATGCTATTTGGTCACAATGCAAAAAAGTAGAAGGTATTAAGAAATCATTTATTTTATAAAAGGTTCCTCTACCTAGAATTTTTTAAACTTTTTCTTTTCTTTCTTTCTTTTTTTTTTTTTAATAGAAAGACCCTTCCTCTGACAGCCAGGCTGGAGTGTAGTGGCTCAATCATATCATAGTTCCCCATAACCTTCAACTCCTGGGCTCAAGTGACCCTCTGCCTCGGTCCCCTGAATAGTACAGGTAATTTTTTCATTTTTTTGTAGAGATGAGGTCACACCGTCCAGGCTGGTCTTGAATTCCTGACCTCAAGTGATCTTCCCACCTTAGCCTCCCAAACCATTCCAAAGCGCTGGGATTATAGGTATGAGCAACAGCACCCAGCCTAGACATTTTAGTAAACATTGGATGGGGCGCTGGGTAGTTGAAAAAAGTCATCTGGGTTTCAAGAGTGGCCTAAAATAAGGGGAGTGGGCAGAGCCTAAGGGTCCTAAAAACAATGGGCCCAGTGCTCTGATGCAGCACCCTGGGAAGGAATAATAGCATGCATATTCACAAAGAACTGCCTTTAAACAAGGGTTTCCAGCCTGGACAGAGAGGCCCATGTCCCAGGAGGAAAAAAAGAAACAGCTGAGAACAACCTGAAGGGCCACAAAACAGAATAGTGGACATTTCAATGGTGCCCAAATTCAAAGATGACCAGTGACTAGGGACACAACCCTCCTTGGCACTGCAAGTGATCTCATGACCCGGCAAGAAAACCCCAAGAATACCAAAGGTGGGACTTTCCAGTCTAAGTGAATACAAACCTGGAAGTGAAATTAGGTTGATTAAAAGGAAATAAAGACATGCCCTATTTCTAGCATGCCTGAGTCTGTAGGCTGCGGAACATTCCCATCCCCATTCTAGAAGGCCCCCTTCTCTTCTCTACTACTTGATGGCTGGTAGAGCTCACTAGAGTTCATTTTTAATATCCTGGTCCTGGCTGGGCAAGTGGTTCATGACTATAATCTTAGAAAGTGAGGTCAGGGTTCAGGAGTTCAAGACCAACCTGAGCAATAGCGAGACCCTATGTCTATTAAAAATAGAAAAACCGACTCGGCATCCATAGCTCAGTGGTTATGGCACTGGCCCCATACATAGGGGCTGGTGAGTTTGAACCCAGCCCAGGCCTGCTAAACAACAATAACAACATCAAAATAGCCAAGCATTGTCACAGGTGCCTGCACTCCCAGCTCTGTGGGAAGTTGAGGCAAGAGAATAGCTCAAGCCCAAAAGTTTGAGGTTGCTGGGAGCTATGATGCCACAGCACTATACAAAGGGTGACAAAGTGAGACTCTGTCTCAAAAAAAAAAAAAAAAAAATTGGCTCAGCGCCTATGGCTCAAAGGGCTAAGGTGACAGCCACATACACCTGAGCTGGCGGGTTCAAATCCAGCCTGGGCCCACCAACCAACAATGATGGCTGCAACAAAAAATAGCTGGGTGCCTGTAGCCCCAGCTACTTGGGAGGTGGAGGCAGGAAAATCGCTTGAGCCCAGGAGTTGGAGGTTGCTGTGAGCTGTGATGCCACAGCACTCTACCCAGGGCAACAGCTTGAGGCTCTGTCTCAAAAAAAAAAAAAGCAAAGGCTCGGCGTCTGTGGCTTAACGGGCTAAGGTGACAGCCACATACACCTGAGCTGGCGGGTTCGAATCCAGCCCAGGCCCGCCAAACAACAATGACGGCTGCAACCAAAAAAT
>CAUYON010095008.1:0-59292 GCA_963573935.1 Arctocebus calabarensis
GCTTGTACCGGTAGGCAGGGGTGGGGGCACTGCTCAGGGACCTCTTCCCTCAGATTCAGCAGTGGTTAGGCTTCTGGTTTATCAGGTAAGGGGGTAAGGGTGTACAGTAAGTTCAGAATGGTGGGGAAAACTTTAGTTCAGATTTTCTGCCTGGCAATAGAGTTTTCAGAGTCACACGGGGTGCTCAGGGGAAGCACACCCCACTTCCCACAGCACTCTTCTGTGGGGTGAGACAAGAGGTCCACAGTTTACCTCCTGTCTGTAGAAAACTTGCAGGAGCAAAAGAGGAGAAAAAAATGAAAGGAAACAGAAAAGCAAGAAACTCAGATATTTCCTGGGGGAGGGGACAGATACTCTTCCTTTCAGATGAATTTTGTACCTGAAGCTTGGTTTTTTGGGATCACAGCCTGTCTCAGCAGAGGTGACCCGCAGAAATCACATCTCTCTCTCAGCTGTGCTCCCAGTATTCAGCTTAATGGAGTAGTTTCTTGAGGTTATCTTCCCTTTTGGACAGGACCCTTTTTTGGAAGCTGCTTTTTGTCAGCCAGCTTGCTCCACCCTCCCCCCCTTTTCTTTTGTCTTGACTTTGGACAGGTTCATCACTATGTGTCTTGGGGAAGCTCGGTTAGAGTTGAGGCGACCTGGGGTCTGATATCCCTCTGAAAGGAGACTGTCAGAAACTTTGGTGATATTTGGGAAATTTTCATTAATAATATTCTCTAGTATGGCTTCCATTTCCCTGGGGCTTTCTTCTTCCCCTTCGGGGATACCTATAACTTGTATGTTTGAACACTTCATAAAGTCCCATAATTCTGCCAGTGAACGTTCCCCTTTCTCTCTATTCTCTTCTGCCTCTTTAACTATCTGAGTTATCTCAAGAGCTTTGTCCTCTACCTCGGAGATTCTTACTTCTGCATGGTGTAATGTGTTCTTGATACTTTCTACTTCATCTTTAAGTTCCCTGACTCACTCTTTAAGACCTTAAGTTCTGCCATATCTTTGCTATATTTTTCACCCATTTTGTGGTTCTTTTCCCACTTCTTGTCAATTCCCTTTATTATTTTTTCATCTATATTCTAAATTCTCTTCCTGTCATTTCCTTTAACACCTTATAGGTGCAATCCTCTGTGTTACCTGCATCAGGGTCCCTTGGTGGGGGTGTTTTTCTCTTTTAGTTTTTCATGTTGCTGGAATTTTTCTATTAGTTCCTCCTCATGTATGTTTTATTCTTGTTCACTTACTTCCCTTACTTTTTCCTTCTCACTATATCCTTCACTTTAAATTACTTTGTCTCATAGATTAGGTGTTGAAGTGGCCCTTTGGTATAAGGCCAGAAAGAAGAGAAAGGTAAAGGATAAGGGATAAAAAAGACAAAAAGAAAAGAAAAAGACAGGGAATTAAAGAAGAGAAGGATAGTGATAGGAGAAATAGTGTTATTTGGCAAGGTGCCTTGGCCACACTCTCAAGTCTAGGATTTTGGGGTACTGGCTTGGGTGGGTCCCTCAAAGTTAGGAGTGCCATACCTGCCTCAAAAATATGAAGACCCCACCTTCAGTAAATGTGAAAAGAGAAAAAAAAATTTAAAATTTGGGGTGGCACCTTTGGCTAAGTGGGTAGGGCAACAGCCCCATATACAAAGGGTTGCAGGTTCAAACCCTGGCCCTGGCCGGACTGCAACAAAAAATAGCCAGGCGTTATGGCAGGCACCTGTAGTCCCAGCTACTCAGGAGGCTGAGGCAAAATAATTGCCTACACCCAGGAATTGGAGGTTGCTGTGAGCTATGACACCATAAGGGTGATAAAATGAGACTCTGTCTCAAAAAAAATAAATAAATAAATAAATAAAGCCAGGCATTGTGGCAGGCGCCTATAGTCCCAGCTACTCGGGAGGCTGAGGCAAGAGAATCGCCTAAACCCAGGAGTTGGAGATTGCTGTGAGCTATGTGATGCCATGGCACTCTACCAAGGGCGATAAAGTGAGACCCTGTCTCTACAAAAAAAAAAAAAAAAAAAAAAGAAAGATGGCAAAAAATAAAATAAAATAAAAATTCAGCAGTTTGTTGTAGTGGGGAACTGTAAATGGTGTCTTTCTGCCAAAGCTAGTAGGACTCCCTAGACCATAAGCTTTTGACCTCCTTGATCCAGACCAATGGCATGACTCAGAGAAAAGACAAATTAATTAATTAATTAAAAGTACAATTATATATGATTTTTAAAAAAGGATGTCTTAGCTGTTGTATGGGAAATTTATATGAAGTATATGAGAAATGTAGGAAAATCTCTAATAAAGGAGAGAACAAAAGGAGAGAACTAAAAAAGAAATAGAGAATAAAAGTGAAGGAGAAGCCCTTGCTATTGAAGAAAGCAATAGAAATGGAGAAGCCCTTGCTATTGAAGAAAGCAAAAATGAAAATGCAACCAAGCAAACAAAAAAAACCCTATATATGCGTATAGTTAAACACATATGTGTATAGTCATACACATATATAGTACAGTTATATATACATGTATATGTATATATATTGCAATATATTACCTGGACACAAAGTAGTTCTGTGGTATTAGGTTTTGGCAAACATATGTTGTTTGGGTATGAAAAATTAGTGCCAGAAGTCACTGTCTTAGTTACAGAGGAGCTCAGGTCTTTTCTTCCTAACTTACTTGTCCTCAATCAGGTCCTGGATACTTTATCAACATCCTGTCCCCATGGGTTTTGGGTCTTAAAGTTCTCTCCAGATTGCTCAAGAGGCCCTTGACAACAACTCTCAAGACCACTCAGCTCAGCCCTGAAGGTTGATGAGGGTGGATGCCTGAACTCAGAGGGTATGCTAGAACCATCTGTGTATTAGGTAGGACACTGTAGACTGTTTCTC
Organism: Arctocebus calabarensis; assembly: GCA_963573935.1. NCBI lineage: Eukaryota > Metazoa > Chordata > Mammalia > Primates > Lorisidae > Arctocebus > Arctocebus calabarensis. The sequence continues at coordinate 2,874 of CAUYON010095008.1, forward strand.
CCACTTGACCTTACCACAATGGTGATACCCAGATAGCAGCCAAATTAATGGGAGATCCACACCATCCAGTATTCAATCATGATTGCTGGACACTGTTCGAGTCCACCCATCCATTTAAGTTTTACAAGGCTGCTCCAGTGAGCATGTTTAGCCCCAAATAAAAAAAAATACCAGGACTTCCCATTCCTGTTCCCAGTCCTACAGGCAGGCTGGTCATCTGGTCTCCACCTGTTCTCAAGCACTTGCCTTCTGTGGTGGTTTTCCTCCACTTCAGACCTCCTTGCTGGCTCCTGTGTCTACTACTGCTTCACTGCACCCCCTGAGTGATACCCCTGGGTAGGTTCCCCCAGCTGGAGGTGTTGAAATTTTCTTTCCCTTGCCTCACCATGAATGGCTGGTAAGGAAATATATCTATTCTGCCATCTTGCTCCCCCCCTCTACATTTTTATTTTCAACTTGCTTTCACAAAATGCTGTCTAAATTTGTATTCCCACAAACATGGAATGTAAGTATCTGTGAATATACTTATCAATTAGTTAATGATGAATAGCATCCTTTTTTTTCAAAAAAAGTCTCTGCATACTTCATTGGTTATTTTTTCCCTAGTCACCCATCCTCTAATTCGTTCATTCAATAAAAATTAAGTCAGTGCCCCTGCTATGTTGGCACTGATGTAAGCATGGAATTATAGCCATCAACAGAACCACTGTCCTTACAGCGTGATAGTTATAAATAAGGTCAGAAATGTAGTCAGCACATAATGCCTTCTGTGTCATAGTGTGAAAGAATTTTGTATTTTAAGTGCAAAGGAGAGCTGTACAGAAAGTCCAACTAGAGTGATGTCATACTCTTGTTTACATTTTTAAAGGATCTTTCTGACCATCAAATGGTGAGTAGAACCTGGAAAGGAGAGAGGGGTGTCTATTAGCTTAAATCTCTATAATTCTAAATCAGAAAATTGGTAAGAGTGGCTTGAACAGACAGGTGGAGGTGCAGGCAGTGAAATGTGGATTCTAGATTATTACTTGCACAAGTTTTTAAAAAATGCAATCATTTGTATTAGCCTCTTATTTTGTTGGAAATATATTTCTGGTTGTCATTTAACTTTCATTTTTGTATATGATTTTTGATATATGGAAATTTAACCTTTCTTTGTATCAAATAAATTATTTTCATGCTTCATAATCTTCATTTGACTGGAAATATTCATTTTTTGTGGTTAATGGTTTTATGAAACACAATATTAAAATATGATATCTAATATTTTCTGTTACAGTGTTCTCTGAGGCTTGAAAAAGCTGTGATTTTTTTAAAGATGGCAGATACTTCCACATTCTTTTTTTCCCCTTAGTTTTTATTAAATCATAACTGTATACCCCTATGGGGTACAATGTGATGACTTAATATACAATGTGGAATGTTTAAATCAAACTAATGAACATAACCATCACTTCACTTATTTATTTATTTATTTTTTGTGGTAAGCCATTTATAATATACTCTTAGTTGTTTTTTTCCCCCTCTATTAGGTCTTTTAGTATGTATTTTTGTGTTTTTTTTAATTGTTACATATACATGTGTTTATTAGGTTTCCACTTTTTGCCTTCACAGAATTTAAAAGGCTTAAAATTTAATAACAACAACAATGTTTAAGATAAGGACTAGAAACAAAAAAACACATAAAGAATGAGCAAAGATAAATACATTCAGAAAATAAACGGTTACTGCATCAAAATATTAAGCAATATTAATAATAATAATGCCAAGAAAGTAACGTTCACATTGTCAAATAAGAGTGTGTCCATTACAGAATGCTTAGACTCTGATGCTTATTATGAAGTCATCAGTTAACTTCTTATTTTTCCAAAGTCTCAAAAAATAGACATCTAATATTATATAAATAAAAGTAAAAGAGAGTTTCAAAATCAGATCATGCCAAATCTTATACCAATAGAAAAAGAAGAAATATTTCAAAATCACTCTACTTGATCTGAATACACCTGATATTAAAATTGGAGAAAATATATTGCTATAAAGGGAAATTACAAACATATTTCACTTATAAATGAGGATGCAATATCCTAAAAAACATATTGACAAGTTGAATTAAAAATTAATGTTTAAGTAATATACTTGGTCAAAATTGAATCCAATTTATGTGAGAATTAGTCACAATTTTCTTTCCTTTTTTTTTTTGTTTCGTTCCCTCATCCCATCCCTCCTTCTCTCTGTCTGCTCTCTCCTTCACCCATGCCCCACTATGTCATTAATTGTCATTAATGGTCCTCAAATCAAAGTTGAATGCATAGGATTCATACTTCTCCATTCCCGTGATGTTTCACCAAGAGTAATGTGTTCCACCTCCATCCAATTTAGTACAAATGCTGCAAAGTCTCCATTGTTTTTGATGGTTAATATTCCATGGTATGCATATACCATAGCTTACCAATCCACTCCTGGGTTGAAGGACATTTAGGCCATGTCCACATTTTAGCAATTGTAAATTGGGCTGTGATAAACAGCTTAGTACAAGTGTCTTTATAATATAAGTTTTTTTTTAGGGACACAACTCCCTTCACCATAGCCCCAAAGAAAATGAAATACTTAGGAGTATACCTGACAAAAGAAGTGAAAAAACTCTATAAAGAAAATTATGAAACCCTGAGAAAGGAAATAGCAGAGGTCTTAAACAAATGGAAGAAGATACTATGCTCGTGGCTGGGAAGAATCAACATTGTTAAAATGTCTATACTTCCCAGAGCAATTTACTGATTCAATGCCATCCCTATTAAAATACCAACATCCTACTTTCAAAACCTGAAAAAAATGATTCTGCACTTTGTATGAATTCAGAAAAAAAACCCATAGAGCTAAGGCAGTTCTTAGTAATAAAAACAAACCCTGGGGGTATCACCATACAAGATTTTAAGCTGTATTTCAAGGAAGGCCATGTGGTCAAGACAGCATGGTACTGGCACAAAACTAGAGACATAGATACTTAGAATCGTATAGAAAACCTGGAAATGAAACCAACAACTTACAGCTATCTAATCTTAGATAAACCAAATAAGAGCATTCACTGGAGGAGGGACTCTCTATTCAATAAATGGTGCTGGGAGAATTGGATATCCATATGTAAAAGACTGAAGCTGGATACGCACATTTCTCCAATCACAAAAATCGATTCAAGATGGATAAAGAACTTAAATTTAAGGCATGAGATGTTATAAACCATCAAAGAAAGAATTGGAAAAACAATGGAAGATATTGGCCTGGGGAAAGACTTTATGAGGAAGACTGCCATGGCAATAGCAACAACTGCAACAATGAACAAATGGGACTTAATTAAACTGAAAAGCTTCTGTACATCCAAGGAGACAACAACCAAAGCAAGCAGACAACCTACCCAATGGGAAAGGATATTCATGCATTTTGAATCTGACAAAAGTTTAATAACCAAGATCTATACAGAGCTTCAATTAATCTACAAGGAAAAACCCAACAATCCCATACATCACTGGGGAAGAGAGATGAATAGAATCTTCTCTAAGGATGACAGACAAATGTTTTTTCCAGTAAACACTTGAAAAAATGCTCCCAACACCAGACTACCTCACTGTCTGTTAATTCAACTTCCCTGTCCCTTGCCTTTCCTATTTTTATGACTAACTGTGACTGGAGGGATTTCTTTGTATGTAGAAATGGTGAGATGGATGATGAGACCTGTCTTTCCAGAAAAATACCCAATTACACAGAAGAAGGAGCCAGTATGACAGGTTTTCAAGGATGGCCCTGCCTCTTCAGTGTCACAGTCACAGTGTAGTGCAGGGAAGATGAGACTCACATGGGTTTTTTTACAGGGGCCTGTTATCATAGACCCTTTGGCCAGGTTCTAGCCCTTCTTTTCCAGCTGTATATACTGCTCTGTTTAGAGCTGTCTTTGATTCTCTGTTGTTACATTTCAGTTATTAGAATTATATAGTGTGAAGTGACATGTACTCTGTAAGATATCCTTTACAAAAATTTCAGAAATGCTCAACACTCAGTCCATTAGGATTTTAATTGAGATTATATTAAAATACATTAATCTTGGGAGGCTTGACATTTTAAAAGGTCTTTCTAGAATGTCTGGATATTTAAGTAATAGCTTCACCACTTGCAAGCTTTGTGGCCACAGGCAAGCTATTTAAAAAGTCTCAGTTTCTTCATTTAGAAAATAAGACTAATAATCATATCTACTTCAGAGAGTTGGGGTGAGGTTTAAAATGAGTTAATAAACATAAAACACTTAGAAGAGTCTCTAGTATGTCTTAAATGCTGTGTGTTTGCTATTATGTTGTTATATAGAGACGTTATCTGTGATTGCTTTATACAGGTTTAATTTATCTAAGCTACAACTATGCTTCTCAGACCTTCCTCTCTGTGCAGTTCTGGTTAAGGTTAGCCACAGAAGAGTTTATGTTAGATTTGGAGGGTGGAAATGAAGCTGTAGCTGGGCTCACAGATCCTCCAATTCATGCCAGATTTCCTCCTCCAGCTTCTCCCTTTCTGAGCATGGCTCATGCCACAGGTCCCCCTTGGTGAAGGGCACCAGCTTAGCCTAAAGGTCAATTGTGTCACTGCAGTTGGAGGCAATGAAAGATGTTTCCAATTTGTCCCTCTTCTCCCCCACTTAAGACCATCTTTCTTCTTTCCCATTTGCCAGCTCTACTGACATGAAGCCAGCATCAGATGCAGAAACAACAGCCCTGTGTTGACGTCTCCATGGGTTTCCATAATCAATTAATTTCCTCTATGTCACATGTAATGATTCCGCTTCACTAATAGACCCTGATTGTGATTATATGTCTCTCCATTTGTTAATTCTTTTCTTTATCACCGTCAGTAAGATGCAGCTTTCATCACATATGTTCTTTACTTTTCTCGGTAGCATTATTCTTCTTACATTGTTTGTTGATGTTGGAAATGGTTTATTTTCTTCTGTTAGGTCTTCAGATAGTTAAACTTAGAGAAGTTAGTAAGTTTTATATATTTCATATTGTACCTGGCCAATGTAGCAAACTCTCTTATCAATTCTAGAAGTTTTTTTAGGTACTCTTATACCACTTAGGACTGAAGAATATACTGGAAGCACAATACTCCATCCCTTCTCTTTTCTCAGGCCTGTCCCAGCTTGTCCCACAATAGCCCCTTTTTTTCCCCCTTCTACTCTTCCTTTCCATCCTGGCAGCTTTGGGGTTCCAGGAAGTGTTTCTCTCTTTCTCCTTTACTCTTGAGCAAAATGTGAAGTTTATTTGCCCTTTGGAACATGGTATTTGTGGAACTCTTCCATGATATTCTAGAGCCAGAAATAAAAAGAAAGTAACTGCTCTCCAGATTCCCAATTTCTTCATGTTTTACTCTGGCCCTTGGGATGGGTTATCTAGTTCAATCCACAGGATAAAGCTCCTAGTTTTTCATCTCAGCCAGTGTTAATCATATCAATTTGCAGACTTGAAATGTAAATGACCCAGAATCTGAATGAACTTGCCACTGGTGAAATTTCAGCCCATGGAAAATTAGGTCTGGCTTCCCTATGAAGATCTAGCAAGGAGGCAAGATGAGCCAAGAAAACTGTAAGAGGGACCAAGATTAAATAAGCAAATAATAAACATTTCAGAAAAACAAAACAATTTTACCCAGTCCATGAAACTATTAAATATTCTGTTCTTAATGATCAGAATGTAATATCATTGCTTAGATAAAAAGGACTATTCTTCATCTATAGCTCTAGCTCTTCTTAGCTGGATCACTGGTATTCAATACCCAACACAAATCATACTTTAAAATGAGGTAAGAGAAAAAAAGCAAAGATGAATGAATAGTTTTGCTGAATGAAAATACTGTGTTTACTATAAAATGAATGGAAGCAATAAAACTTTCTATTCACTGGAACCTTAGGCCAAATCATGCCCAGTAAGTTATTGTATGGGCTGCAGTCTAAGAATACTTTGATATTTTTAAACCATTTGGAAGATATCAAATGAAGAATAACATTTTGTAACATACAAAAATTAAGTGAAATTCAAATATCAGTGTCCATAAATACAAAAATTAAGTGAAATTCAAATATCAGTGTCCAAAATAAACCAGTGCCACACACGTGGCACATTTATACATTATCTAGTTGAGTAGTTGCCTAAAAAATATGTCCTAAAACATTTACTATCAAGCCCTTTACAGAAAAAGTTTGCCGATCTCTGGGTAAAACACAGTTTATCAACTATGCCAGCATTAATATTTTGGGCCAGTCTCTAACCCTCCATTCTGCAAAGCAAGAATTGGGGTAAGGGCCCCACAACTCTGCGAAGGAACAGGTCTAGCTAGAAAGAATGGCAATAATTAGTTTTTGCTCACAATTGCTACTCTGGAGCACATAGTGGGTGGTCATAAATACTGATTTCTCCCACGATAACATCACCTTTTTGAAACCTAAACATAGTTTCTGCAATATCTTCCAGGTCCCACTTTCTGGTAGATTGGCTGATCCTCCCTTCTTGTTTGAGCTTTCAGATTCCAACATCTTCATAGTTTTTTAATGCCAAATTTTTCATGTTTGTGGGGTTTTCTTAGGGATTTTTATTGTTCAGGATGGCACCCATGCATAGCTTTAGTTTGCTGTCCCTTGTTCCTAAGTATAAAAAGAGTGTGATATGCCTTATAGAAAAAGTATATGTTAGATAAGCTTCATTCAGCCACGAGTTCCAGCCTGCTGGCCATGAGGTCAGTGGTAAAGGATCAATAGGACTGCTGTTCCTCCAGAGGCCAAGGTGTGAGATTCTGATCGTAGTCACTAACTGACATTTCCCAGGACACCCAGGAGGCCTCAGGTCCCCATAATCTCTGACCCTTCCTACACAGGAGTGTTTTCCTTTTTATACTGCTTCTGAAGTGCCCTTGGGCCACTCTTTCCCTGACATACGTTTATAACAGTGGTTCTCTAAGTGTGATCCTGAGGGCAGCAGCACCTGGGAGCTTGTTAGGAATGCAAATTATCAAGCCCTACTCTTGACCTACTAAATCAGCATCTCTGAGGTAAGGGCCCAGAAATTAGTGAGATTTGTGTTTGTTTCATTTTTTTAATTTTTAAAAAATAAGTGTTTTTAACAAGCTTTCCAGATGATTCTGATGCAAAGCTAAATTTAGGGGAATTCTTATCTAGTACAATTTTGTGAACACAAACGTTCAGAAACAAAAGCATTAGGTAACTTCTGTTTTCAGCCCTCAGTATTATTACTGCCTCTCCTACTCAAGGCAGGGAAAGTAGAGGCCTGGGTATACTCAGAGAACAAACACTAAACATAAAACATAAGCATCTCTCACTCTTTCTGATTTTTCTATAACAGAAAAATAAAAATACAAATTAATCACTCAATAAATATTTTAATAAATTATCCTGCCAGGTTAGGACGAACTTAATTAGTAACAGATTTTTGAAAGAGCAAGTCACAGGAGATGTCGTAGAGGTGGGTAGGGTTGTAGTCAGGAGTTAGGAATGAGACTAGGAAAAGAGAATAAAAAGAGGAAGAAATTGGGCAATGCCTGTGGCTCAAGGAGTAGGGCGCTGGCCCCATATACCAGAGGTTGTGGGTTCAAACCTAGCCATGGCCAAAAATTGCAAAAAAAAAAAAAGAGAAAGAAAACAAAACAAAAAAAGTTATGATGATGTCTTCCTGGCCCAGCGTGAGATTTTAGAGAAGTTGGCCATCAAAACTTTTGTTTCTATAGCTGAGGGAACAGGATGGCTTTGTGGTGGTGACTGTCAAATGCACTGACTTAGCTGTTCAACTGAAAAAGCATGAGGCATGAGGAGCCCTGATTGTCCTGAGGGGCAGAGCATTGTCTATTGCTTTTCACTCTTCCCTGCCTCCATGAGAGTGCAGTTGTACCAGGAATGTGGCCCCTAAGCTTGGGACTACTGTTTCCCAGGCCTCTCTGCATCTAGGTACAGCCAATGGAGTATGAACAGAAGTCACATATGGAACATTTCCATACCCGGACCTTAATAAATTATACATGCAGCCTCTTCATTTTTCCTTTCTATAAACCACAATAGGGCTCACCTTTGACCATGAAAATGAAGGTGATGATCTAGCATGGAAGCAAGAAGAGAAGGTGGGTCCCCGAATGGCCAGGCGGGACAGTGGAGCTCACCTACCCATCCTGCACCACCAGGTGAAAGAAATAATCTTCCCTAATTCACTGATTTGTTCTTTGTTTCGGTAGCTTAGATTTTCACATAGCTAACACAAAAACCAAGGGTTCATGTGAAGAATCAAGACACTGCTTATAATTTAGTGAATCCTCCTGCATACCTAAGCCCCGGCAGGGCCTGGCACTCAGTAGCTTCTCCATATGCAGACACTAAAAGTGTGGTATTATTAGAAGCTGTTGAGACTAGTCTTGCCCTACTGTCTCATAATATCATCTTCCTGGAAGTATTTGTAAGTAGCATGTTACAGGCTATGATAAGAACAGATAGCAAACAAATAATAACAATGGGTTAAAATTGAAGGGGAATCTTTGTGGATCTAATGTAGAAATGACTGTTAATTATACAGCAGTCATTTAAGTCATTTGCAGATCATAATCACAGTCACTGTCATTTCCAAAACAAAGGACTTGCACAGGCACAGACACATACAGACAGGTAATTCTTCTTTTAACAAATCTGACGAGACATTAAGATTGCTATTTTGTGCATGGTCCATTAAAAAATGAAAACCCATTTTCACAATATATGGAGTGAATACAAAGTAGCTATTTACCTTTTCTGTAAAAGGCATTGTTTTGGAAGCACATGGCATGACTCCAACTCCATTTGCCGAACATTTTCGAGGGCCTCCTCTGTGAGAGGTGTTGAAGGTAGGGGTCCCTTTCTCTGTCCCTTCTCAAGAGGTGTTGCATGAAATACAGTGAAGAATTCAAAGATACCATCAGCAACGTGAATGAACATATGGAAGAGAGACAGTGGTATGAAGAAACAGATGTTTAGATTTCCAAAAAAATGGTGATTAATGGTGCCTGAACAGTTCAGGCTGTGTGGAAGCTTTCTGTAGTGTCGCTGTTTATGCCTTCCACATAAGTTCTTCTAAGATCTTAAATGAAATGTCATATTGAGTGACCCACACCAAAGTTAGGTCCCTTCTTCATATCCTGTGAAACGGTGTTTTAAATTTTTGAAATAATTTTGAAAATATTTCTTTGCCAGTGTATTCTGAGTCCATACAAATCTATTTTTGCCTATTGCGAGCCCTTACAGCAGGTGTGTGCTGCTCTTATACACTCCCAGGTAGAGCAAGTACAGAGTATTGCATTTTGCAAATCAGCGGATAATGGGCTGCGATAGAGATTGCAGGGGGTTCAAATGCAAGCAAGAAAATTCTACTCTAGCTACTTCAGCAGGAAACTGTTTTATTGGAAAGAAGTCCAATTACTTGCAAAATCCACATAATACTCAAAAATGATTGCGCATTTTCATTTTCCCCCAGCTATGACGACAGTTGTCGGAATGTCACTGCTGACATGGTTGCCGTAGAATACTAGCTGTGTCAAATAATCTTCAGTGGTTTCCTTGACTATCTTTTGGTGCCAGGGTCAGTTTCTGCACCATGTCAGAGCTGCTGGGGCCTCATGCCCTCAGGTCTGGACCATTTGCCTGACTTTCCTGGCTGCTCCAGAGATGGTTCACACTGTTTCTGTGGTGCTAAAACCACTGCTGCAAACATCACCACGTGTCCTATTTTATCAGTGTCCTACTTTATCTACCTTATCGGTTTGTACTTATGGGTCTCCCCTCAGATGGGGTTGGATTTTGCATGGTTGCTCCCTTACCACTACAGTAGACGCCAGAGCAACCTGGGGGCTAGTCCAGCCTGTCTATACCCACATGGAGACTTGCCCAGAAGCTGTCCCTAAGACAGGTTCCATGCAGCTGCTATAGACATGTTTCACATAACTCAGCCACTGATGGTGTCTTCTTAAGAGCTGTGGGCAGCCTGGTAACGCACCCTTTTGTAGCCTCTCTCCCTCCTGCTCTGCCTTACTTCCTTTCCCCTTTCACTTTCCTGGGATTGCAATTCTTCAATAAATCTTGACATTTAAGGCTTTTCCCCAGGCTTTGTTTCCTAGGAAACCTGTGTTAAGCCAATGCCACACCCTTAGATTTTAAATTTCCAGGCTGGAGTAGTCAGTAGGCTGATACTGGGCTGTGTGCCACTGTCCTTGCTGCCAGGGAGCTGGGAAAAGGAACACCTGCCTCTCTCACGCATGATGCTGGGGTGAGAGGCAGGTCTCAGCCTACTTGGATTAATCCTAAATCGAAAGAGTGTTTGGATTCTGAACAAATGTATCCTCTGAACCAGCTTGTCCAGGGAGCTCCCTATGAGGTGTCCCCCGCTGCAGAAGTACCCCAGGGTATGTCCTCTCCTTCCATCTCTAAGCCTGCCAAATCAGTCTCCGTCTGTTGCAGACCCTCTGTTCCTTGATGTGCTCCCCTGCCATCTTTGTCAATGGGCCCAATGCTCCATATTTCCCTCTTCCTCCCACATCCCTGACTGCAAAATTCAATTCTCCTTTACATTTTGTCAGCCACAAGCCAGCCAGCTGACTCTCACACTTAGCCCTGGCACTGATTCTCTGTCTGGTTTCACTTTCCAGTTCTTTGCTGCCTGCGAAGTAAGAGTACATCATTTCAGGTATAAAAAGAAAATGCCGGCATCTTACATCTTTCAAAGTAGAGGAAGATTAAGTCAGCAGGAATCTAATTCTTTGGATTTGAAGAAAAAGACCAAACATTTCTTTTTTTTTCTTCAGAAATGTCCAGGGAAAAATCTTGGACTGGCTTCAAAGGGGACTTTCCTGGAACTGTAGATGGACTATTGCTATAGCCATTTATTTTGCAGCATAGTCTGCTGAAAATGTACACATCGTGCGGTTGTTTAAAGACATTATTCACTCATGCAAACAGAAGTGACAACGTTCTCCTTGGTCAACCCTCGCCTGCCCAGATTAGCAGGTCCCCTTTCTCCAATACTGCTGGGGATTCCCCACGTATGCTAATGTATTGCTTTCCATCTCCCTCATTAACACATGTGTACAGTCCTGGCAAATTAGAGTGGAAAGTTCTGTTTTAACAAACTCATATAGTTTCTAGTAGAATGGGCACTTTTTCTAGTTTTTACAAGGATGCTGTAAGCTAGACACAGTTTGTCACTCATCCAGCCCAGGTGAGAGTGTGTCCTGAGACCTCTGACATCTAATCTTCCTTGTCCTGATAGTAGACAAGGCCAGTCATGTATTTTCCAAACCTCAACTGAACCCATAGTAAAGTGCTTAATACGACTGAAAGCTTGGGGCTTATGGAAGGAATATAAAATACAGAAAAGGAGAAAGAAAGCTCTTTTTATGTCAATCTTCATTCCTTCCCTTGGTCAGTTCTACAGGTCATCTCTCCCCTCAGCTCCAGTAGATGCCATGTGTTAGAGGCCAGCCTATTACCCACACCCTCAAGTACCTCTGACCATGTCACAAGGAAGGAGGACATTATTTCCTTACCCCAAACTGTATCCAGATTCATGCCCCTTGAACACCATGACAATCCCTGCAACAATATACTCCGACCAAAATGAAGATAATGTACTGCACTTGCTAAGGCAGCTCTGTTTAGCTTTTTTTTGTGCTCTGACTTGGACATGCTAGAAATAACTTGTCTTTACCTTTGAATAACAAAAGTCTCGTTCATGTATTTTCTCGAAATAACTTGTCTTTACCTTTGAATAACAAAAGTCCCGTTCATGTATTTTCTCAAAATACACTTAGTCTCTTAGCTAAAATAGCCAATTATCACATTTTTAGCACTTACTCCTTCAGAATCCCTGGGGTCCAGTCTTGAAGCCCCTCACTACGCAGATAACAAATACATATTTAGGGAGTTCTGTTTAGGAGTTGGATCCTGTTGGAGCCTAACAATCTCAATCAGAAACAGGTGTGCTCCAGATTTATCTTCAAACTTGGAGAGAGTGGCAGGAAAATAAATAGGTTCGAGAATGTGGCAAAGGGGTGACCATAAAAATGTGTCCAGGTGATGGCCAAAGCATAAGAAGAAATAGTTCTATTCAATTAGGGTTGGAGGAGAAGGATTATTAAAACTTTAAAAGGGAGACAGGTGCAAGCTATTGGTATGGTAAATAACAGACATAGGATATTTCCCCTGGAACAGCATATGATTTTTGTCCAAAAACCTCAAGGGGCGAGGAATGTCAGAGTGATACAGGGTTTCCTCATTCAAGGCTGGACAAGGGACTTCAGTTTTCCTTGACCTGGGGAATTTCATGTAGGGAATGCCCTCACCTTTTGCCCTGAGCCGGAAGGACTGCATTTATTCATTTGTCAACAACACTCATTAACATTGAAAACATGTTTCCATTTGCCAAGTTCTGGCCAGTGAAATCTCAAGACCTACTACCCATAGACAAAGGGCCCTGGCAAAGACTCACTTGGATCTTTCTCTCTGCCAGAAGCTCTGGTGCTTTTTAATCCCTCCGTCCAGAAGCTCTGATGATTTTTAGCCCTTTTGTATTCCTTTCTGTCTAATAAAATCCTGTCTTACCATTGATCTGTGATTCATGGGTTCATTCTTTTCAGCCCCAAGACCAAGGACCTACTGAAGAAAGAAATTCCAGTTACGAGAAGATAGAAATGTGGGAAGTATCTACCAAGAGATAGAACTTAAAACTCCAAAAGTTCCTGTAGGAAGAAGGGCCTTTTATGTTGTACCAGGAAAGTTTGACCTTAAAAGAACTGAAGACCAGATGATATGTCTTAATGATAAAGGAACTGTGATTTTATTTCTGCCATTCAAAGAATTGATAAGTTGGAGGCACCAATTCTTAAGCTGTCCTGATAGTACAGGTGAAAAATTAAGTCTTTTCCGGGCAGCCTAAGAGCATTTTATAAGCTGGAATGAATGGATGCAGAACACGTTAAGAATTACGGATCAGTAGAACATGGCAACTGCTTGAGCATGTCTAGGTAAAGGGGAGAGAGATGTGAGTATTGTGGCATCATGGGTTTGGGAAGGGGATGGGAGAGTTTTTTGTAGTATTTTGCTGACAGGAAATGCAGAAGGAAGATATATACAGAGTGGGAATGGGATGGGGTTTTAGGTAGAATTAGGGCCATGCATGTTCTAGAACTATCTTCATTCCCATACCACATGTACCTACATCCCTCTGAGCGTGACACATTTTTGGCCTAAAGAATCCTTGATAAAGAGTTCACAAGGGCTTGTGAGTTGGAATAGGGAATTGTTCCACCTTCATCTCCCTACTTCAGGCTGGAAAACATCCTGTGCCTGTATTATTCCAATTCCAGATTTCTTGGCTTCCCATCTCAGATGGCATATCTCTTCACAAGGGACTGACTGAAAGTTCAATCTTCATTATTGGCAACCATCACCCCCCAATTCATCACCCAGAAACCCCCGTAAAGAGCAAGTACAAAGTACTGAATTCTAGAATCCGTCAAATCTTACAGTGGAGAAACTATATGTGATATGAATACATCTGACTGTGAAACTCCAGTGTACACTCTGGGGTCCACTGCCACCTCTGCAGATGGTGTGTCTTAGGCAGTTTGGAGGAAGAGCTGTGCCAGATAGTAGTGTGAAAGAAAAGCTGAAGTGTGGCCACGGCACCCCATAAGTGGATGTCTCCAGGGTCTCACGTCATGAGTGGAGAAACCATCCTAGCGAGGAGCAGAGAAAGAGGAATCTCAAGATGTGGTAACCCAGGTGTTACCTAAGCTTGGTGATCAGGAGAAAATAAGCACAGAAATTAACATCAAAGAAAACCTCCAACCTCCCCTGCGTAGAAATTTTTCTGTGGTAGAGGCTAAACATTTCCTACATCTTGGGGTAAAATGCATTCAGAAATTTAATCTAAAAACCTGTATAGTCATAGTTACTTCTTTTACCACATAATTTATCTGAGTTGGTTTACACATTCTCACTTAAAAAAAAAAAAAGAAAAATTGTTCCAGCAGGGGTCTCCCTCTGCACATGGTATAAGAACATTCCTACCAGTGCAATAATTTCATTTTGCTCATCCATCTTTTAGCGTAAATGGTTGTGATTGCAAAATAATGTCAAACTATTTTCTTATGCTATTCAAAAACCACTGACAAGACATAATGTAATGTTTCATATCATAATCGCAGAGCTGCTGAAACAGGTGTGTTCATTATGTGGTGATTCATCAGGTACCACATTGGTAATGTATATGGCTTTTGTGTTTATACATCAGACTTTTAAAAAGTTTATTTTTAAAGGCATAATCCTTACTTTAACTTTATGCAGATGTTTCTTTGATTTTTTTATTTAATGTCTCATTAATCCAGAATGCAGGGAATTTGGGCTATTTTATTTATGTTTCATTACATTTCATACATGTTTTATATTAATAACGAGTTTGTTGTGTGTGTATTAGCAGAGAAAATAGAAAAAAATTGAAACTTAGCTAAAATGTTGAAAAGAAGAAAATAACCTTATTTGAGAATGATCTTTATTTATTCAAAAAATTTGCACTGGTTTTTGGATCATGGATTTTCAGAAAGAGGCATTGTCATTGTTGGCACCCGAGTATACAGGATGGACTCCAAAGGTCAGATGCATAATGGTCCTGTGATACAATCTGTACAATCCGCGTTGGGTGGTCTGAAATTCTCGTGAAAACAGGTCAGCCCGGCCTCTGGCCACTGAATCTAGGGCCTTCCTGAAGAGATTTGTTCATCCCTGTTGTTAACCAGTTGACTTATTCTGAGCAGAAAAAAAGAATGGCCACAACCCAACCCACCTCTTGCCAAGTTAGCAAATGGCACCTAAGATACAGTGTTTGCAAGAAATGTCTGTCATTTACAAAAAAGTATTTAATAAAATTCTCAGGATCTGATTTCTGCAAATCCCTTAGATGCTTTAATCTCAAGTTTCATTGTTTTTCTTTTGATTTATTTCCTTAAGACCGAACCTATTACTTATTTCCCTATCTCGATATTCATTCCCTCTTTAATCCTCTATTTCTGAAAATCATTTTTTAATTCTAAAAAAAAAGTATTAACATTTCAGTGGCATCTTTTAATAAAGCATGTATTTTCCCTTCACAAAAATTAATGTTGGGCCATCAAAATGTCAATCCTGTCTGACCACAAATAAAATAGAAAATATTAAGCGACATGTTTTCTTCCAAATGATATTGCCACTTACTTTTCAACAGTATTAGAGTAATTCTCTTAATTCTCCAATGGAAAAAGAAATCCAT
This sequence comes from Arctocebus calabarensis, assembly GCA_963573935.1. NCBI lineage: Eukaryota > Metazoa > Chordata > Mammalia > Primates > Lorisidae > Arctocebus > Arctocebus calabarensis. The sequence goes on from CAUYON010095008.1 coordinate 18,227, forward strand.
TAAGATCCTTTTATAAACACAATATATATTTGTAATGCACCAAATGGCAACGTGCCCCCGGCTGAAGCAATCACACGGTTCAATAAAGGAAGGTTCATATTCAAATGTGGTGCCTTGACACCAAATATTACAAGAATTCCTAGTCAGCAGGATCCCATGCCAACAGCACTCCACAAATTGTTTTACTCTTTCTTACTATCTGTGGCCTCTTTCTAAATGTTTCCTCAATATATATATTAGGATGCTGATAGTTCTAATACAGACTGTGACATCCTATGTTTATCCACTTCTGGGCTGTTAAAGTCAATAAATATTATAACTCCTTCTCATTTGAACACGTTTGCACCAGTTCCCGCTGAAGCGCGTCTCCTGCCTCCCCTGTTCCTATGCGAGCTGCGTCTCTGCCCTCTGTTTTGCATGGTGTTTCCTTTCTCTCTTGTTTGTTCAGCTTCTGTACAATCATTTCTCTTTGCTCTGGCCCTTGCTCCAGCCTCATGTTCATTTCAGCCTCTGCCTTTTTTCCCCTTGCAAACCTCTTTGATCCCAGTTGACAGTTCAAGAATTTTTTTTTCTTTTACTTTCTAGAGGCTCCTGTTGCCATAGTGATACTTGATTACGGAGACCATGACTGCTTCCATTAGCACTCTGGTCGCCATAACAATGCCAGTTAGCCGAGAATTCGTGGAAACTTGTGAGAAGGATGCTAGTTCACACCTTTCCGTGGGACAGCCTGCCAGGAAATGTTTCTTCCTTGATGACTGGTTGTAGTACTAAACTTAAATCCATGAACTTAAGGGTCTCCCGTCTTTGGTAACTAAAAACCTGAGACATCAATATTTATTCTTCACACCCTATAAAATACCCCTCCCTTCCCTGCTTGTGCTTGCTATTGCTACTCTATTAATTTTTGATGTTAAAAGTTTGCCTTCTATGGACTGAATTTTGTCCTCCCCAAATCCGCATGTTGATGCTGTAATCCTCAGTGGGCCTGGATTTGGAGACAGGGCTCTTAGGAGGTAATTAGAGTCAAATGAGGCCAGAGAGTAGAGTCCTAGTGTTACTAGAATTTCTTTCTACAGTAGGCCCTTGGTCTCCGGGATTCAAAGAATGAGCCCGGAGACCACAGATCAGTGGTAAGATAGGATTTATTAGACAGAAAGGAATACAGAAAAAGCACCAGAGCTCCTGGCAGAGGGAAAGACCCAACCGGAAAATCTCCTCTGGGGTCCTTTGTATAGGGTATATTGTCATATGTGTCCTTTGTAGTTACATTTGGCCAGAACTTGGTAACAAATGAATAGATACAGTCCCTTCTCTTGGGGACAAAATGTCTGGGCATTCCCTTCATGAAATTGCCCAGGCCTAGGAAATGGGAGGGACCCTGTCCAGCCTTGAATGCGGGAACCCGGTATCACAGTCACTTTCAGCTGCAGACACTGTGTGTGTGCCTGAGAGGGCTGCCCCACTCTGGTCAGCATGGTACTCTGAAAAAGGGAAAGAAGAGGTGGCTTAGGCCATGGACTCTCGCAACTTCCTGGGGACCTGCAGACTTTGGTGTGCTTGCCCCTCTTGGCTGCACTTGGCTCTCTACTGCCTCGGTCCAGCAGCACCAACACTCCTGGGCTGCGACCCAGAAGGTGAAGCAGGTTGACCCAGGCCAGCCTGGGCGGCCTAAGCTAGGGTGCCACCCACCTGTATCACTAATCAGATAGGACTGGTGACCTTCTGAGAACACAGAAGGAAGTGCAGCTACCAGCAAGCTGGGAAGAAAACCTCTAGGAGCCTAATCCGCTGATACCTTGATCGTGGCCTTCCCAGCTCCTGAAACTGTGAGTAAATACATTTCTGTTGTCTAAGCCACTAATTCTATGGTATTCATTATGGCAGCTGACTCTTATAATAACCTAATGTTATTTAACACTTAGAGCTCCTGTTAAGTATTTTTGATTTTAGAGACATCAATTCCTAGATCCCTTATATTCAAATAAGGAAATCAGAGAGTATTGTGAATGCATTATCAGTATTTTGTCCTTGAATACTAGATAGGCCAGGAGAAAACGATATTCATTGCACATTTTGTGACCTGTTTTGTTGTTGTAGTTCTGAGTACTAAGAAAATTTTAACAAGGAATTATCTTCATCTTTATAGATAGTACAACACACTCATAAAAATCTGGACAGAATTTGTCTTTTATTTTGTTGAAATTGTGTCAACTCCCTACATGGTAAAGATCAGCAACTTGCAATTGTTCACACGGGTCTTCCCAGGTCTGCCAAGTCAGGTGGAGGAAGGGAACAACTGCAGCTTCATGCTTGCTCGGGACTAATGTCAAAGACCCTTCCAGTGACACATGTCATACTATACAGAATGCCAGGTAAAGGTCAATAACTGGCCATGCACAGACAGAAAGGAAGAAGAAAATCTTGGCATGTCTCAAAGTGTGTCAAAGCAAAAGACACGCAAATGGTGCATTTTGCAAATGAAGAATTCTTAGATCAGTTTATTTGCTAGTTTCTGCTCCTACCTTGGAGTCCATCAAAGATGTCAATCAAGATATCATTAATTTATTTGAGCAGAAGTGAGGTACAATAACATAAAAAAATGCCAATATGCTATATTATCAAAGCATAATTTTCTAAAATGTATACAGTGTAAGCATCTCAGCTTTGTTTGAGCATTCCTAGGAAATTTCAGGGAAAATGAAGACATTGCTTGTAATGATAAGAAGTTTTTAATTTTTATAATTGTTCTCATTGTGTTATAAAACCAGCTAATTTTTCTTATTATCATGGTAGAACAAGAGCCCCTGTGTTGTTATTATTCAATGATTATAATAATAATAATTTCCTATTATATACCAGGCACCATAGTACTGATTATGTTAAGTAATTCACATCTATTATTTCTATTTCTCACTATAAATTTGAAAGACAGTAATGAGAAACAAGTCAATGAAGCAACTGAGGTGGTTCTGAGAAGTAAGATAATTTGCCCAACTTGGTTGCATTTTCCGTGTTTTCCTTCAGGCTCAAGAACTTAGACCCAAGAGCCTAAAAGAAGTGATCAGTCAGAGGAGCATATAAGGTCAGCCCTCTACTCCGTTGCTTACATTTTTAGATTACAACTAAATCAAACTAGCTGAACAACTACTACAAGTAGAAGTTATCTGTAATTTGACCTGCTGGTTTGCTTCCTGCATTCTGGAGGCACCAACCCAGAGCACCATCCTCCTTAATGAACTAGGTAAAATGTTCCTTGAAAAAAGATAATGAGATTTATGAAAAATTAAGTGATTTTAGGCTGGGTTTAATTGTTTTAGAAAACTTCCAGCCAGGACATGTGGATACTTTGACCTCCAAACTAATGCAACTTTAGTGACTAAGTTGCTAGGAGAGAGAGAGAGAGAGAGAGAGAGAGAGAGAGTGTGTGTGTGTGTGTGTGTGTAGATAAAGAGAAATTGAACAAAGGAGCCAGAATGGGAGCAGAATGAATCAAATGGAATGAGAGTGTCACTATATTTTATAATATCATCAGTCATTTTATGAGTAACAGATTAGAAATTATTGCAATATATAACCACAGTCAATTTTAGGACATTTACATATTATAAATTGGCATGCAAATAAATTGTCCTCTGAGTTTTGTGATTTTGCATGCACTTTGGTCCCTGGGAAGGTATAACAAAGTATAACTGATTCCAATACTTAGGTTTCTCAGAAGGGGAAAACATGCGTCAATAAAATGTTCTTCAAAGTATTGTCTTCTCTTTGAAAATCATAGTGAGCTTCTTCACATAAAAATGAGGATTCTCATATATCTAAGAAATGTACCCACTGGAAGGATAGGAGAGACTGGAAGTTTAGGGAGCATAGAGGAGGGCCAGAATAACCCAGCAGGTAATGAGACAAAGGCTTGTAGATGACTGAGCTATTTAACACCTGGTCACTCTAAGGTCCCTCTGCTCCCAACTACTTCCATGAACTAACCCCAGGAAGCAGGGGACTGGGTGTTTTCCTAGTGCTCAAGTTTTAGGTCATCTAAGACTTGGAATGAGAGGCAAAGGTTCTCCTTAAATGATCTGTAGAAATTAAGAAATTGGTAAGTGGTGTGAGTTTGGTGTGGTAAGAAAAAGACCAGGTGAAAAATTAGGACACCTGCCTTCTTATCCTAGCTTTTTCACTCTTGAATCATTTTGAGTCAATTAGTTGATATGTATGGTCTTCATGTTTATCTAAAAATTTAGGATTGTTTCAGCTGTAACCTGATGACATTTCCATTAATATCATGGCTAAAAATTTGAGAAATAATTAGTATGAATTTCTGGTCTTCAGGCAAGAATGATGTACAAGTATCCCCTGAGGACATGATGCCATAATATATTCAAGGGAGAAAAATTAACAAACTGTATATATGAGCCACAAGATTTTTCAACACTAGCATCTTAATGTTTTAGATTGTTAGACATCTTGCTTATTAACTTATTTATATCTTTTTGTTGAAAAAGTATTTGATGGCTGGGCATGGTGGCTCATGCCTATAATCCTAGCTCTCTGGGAGTCCAGGGAGGTGGCTTACTTGAGCTTAAGAATTTGAGACCAGCCTGAGCAAGAGTGAGACCCTGTCTCTACCAAAAATGGAAAAACTATCCGGGCACTTTGGCGGGTGCCTGTAGTCCAGCTACTAGGGAGGCTATGAGGCAAGAGGATTGCCCAAGCCCAAGAATTTCAGGTTGCTATGATTGATGATGACATATAGCACTCTACTCGGAATGACAGAGTGAGACTCTGTCTCAAAAAAAGAAAGGAAAGAAAGAAAGAAAAGAAAAGAAAAAGAAAAAATTTCCTATTAGGAAATTTTGAGGGTACTTTCTACATAGTATTGGTAGACTGGTAGCAAATAACCACACTGTTAAACAAAGGAGATTGTCTTTGCACACTGTTGCACAGGGAGTTCAGAAGCATGTGCAAAATTATCCCTTCCTTTGGTTCTAGTTGATTAATCCAATGGCTTCATAGGTTACGGAGAGACTGAGATTCAGGGTTGACTTTTATTTGTAGTTCTTTAAAATCTTGAAGCCAAATGTTTAAAACTTTCCAAGCACCTCCATGTGACCACTTTTTTCAAGGTGGAGACTGGCAAGCACATTCTTCTGCTTTTGCTTTTGTCTTTCCAGTCTCTCTCCCTTCCTGCCATCCTTAATCATTTGGTCAGTTTTCACACTTGATTTGCCTCAATTACCTATCTCCGGAACAACTATCTGGAGGTATAATTTACCTGCCATAAAGTTCACCTGTTTAAAGCATACATTTGTATGGCATTTAATATTTTTAGACTTGTTTAACTGTTGCCACTACCAATTTTAGAATATTTTTATCACTTTTCCAAAAGGCCCCATATACTCACTCCTTCGTTGTCGCAATTAGTTCATTTCCTCTTCTCTCTAGTCCCTGGCCACCACTAATCTATTTTCTGCCTCTGTAAGTCTGCCTATTCTGGATATTGCATATAAATGGTATCATCTAATATGGTCTTTATTTTCTTTTGTGGAGTCTCTTATTATTCTGGTTCAGCCTCTTGCACTAGTTAGTCTTTAGAAAGCCCTTAGCCAATTAACCATAGTTTTAAAAAATTTTGGTCTAAAATTTCTAACATTACTGGCATATCTGACTATAGTTCTGGTGCTTGTTCAGCCTCTTCAAACTGTGCTGTTTGCCTTTTAGTACACTTTATAATTTTTAGTGAAAGATGGATGTGATGTACTAGGTGAAAGGAACTTCGTGAAAGAGGCCTTTAGTGACATAATGGTAGGGGGTTGGAGGGAGGAGACTTTTTCTATAGTCTTACGATCAGGTCTTTGTCTTTTTATGAACCTGTGCCTCTGTCCTGTGAATTTTGCCAGTGCTTCTGAGTTTCTCCCCACCTTAGATGGGGTAGGATGGCTAAAGGGAGCCTAATTTTTATACCTCACTTCCCCCAGTAGGTTACGCTCTGATCAAACACTAGCAGATTAGGAGCTGGTAAAACTGTTTCTCCTAAGGGCAATTCTTGTTAAGAACAGAGTGTTCTGTCATATTTCAAAATTGTTCCTTTTCCCCTCCTTCTGCCAAATTACAGATGATATTTTTCTTCAATATTTATTGTGAGAACCTGGTTGAGCTTCTGGAAGAAGTGCTTACAAAATTGTGGGGCCTTCGGGAGGTTTTAATTCTCAGACTTGTCCACATTAAGCCTCCTGTAATGCATCAGTTATAGCTTCAGTTTTTCTCCAAGAGCACTGGCTCCGGTGGAAATTTCTGCTCTGGCAGGTTGTCATTCTCTCTGCCCACCTGTCTGTATCTCCATTTTGGGGAGAAGCAGTTTTCCCTGTGACCTGACTTCTCTTATGGATTGGAAAAGAGTTGTTAATTTTTTAGTTTCTTGAGATTTACTTATTGCCAGGACAAAGTAGTAACTTCTAAGTTCCTTACACATGGAACTGGAAACTGGAGTCCCTGATGAAATTATTTCTTAGAAACAGATTGTTGGTGAGGAGACACATAATTTAAGATTCTGACTAATACTTCAGCACCACTACCTGTAATAGTAAATACTTACTTACTCACCTTGTATTTATTGAGCCTCTACTAAGTTGTGTATGGGGCACTCTGCAATTGTATGAGATACTGGGCATATAACAGAGAAACACAGAAGGTAGGTGCATGGTATGGGCACAGGTCAGGCAGTCAACCAATATAATCAACAGTTTCAAGAAGTTAGAGTGAGGCAAATTAGAAGGGAATAAGCAATTGCTATCTGAAAAAAGAAAAAATTGTCCCTAAAATGATAGGAGCCAGCACATATGTAGAGTAATGTAACTCACAATGTCTTTTGGGGAGTTTTATGATTAACATTTAAATGAATTCCCTGTAAGTTTTTTTTTGAGACAGAGCCTCAAGCTGTCACCCTGGATAGAGTGCCGTGGCATTGCAGCTCACAGCAACCTCCAATTCCTGGGCTCAAGCGTCCCTGTAAGTTTTAATTGATAAAAATTTGTTCTGGGAAGTTAAGTGATCTGCCACACAAATGATTGTCAGTAAAGAGTGATGATCGGAGGGGGTGAAGCAAGACGGCAGAGTAGAGACACCTCCTTACTAACTACTCCCTGTTAAGGCAGGGGATAGTGGATTCAGCCACCTCTGGCTGGGGGAGTCTATCTAGAAACATCACTCTGGGGGGCACAGCAAAGTAGTGGGAGACTTCAGAAGTCAATGAGGGGGTCTGGAGCTGAGGAAAACTGACACAGAAGGTAGGTGCTTGGTATGGGCAGAGGTCAGGCAGTCAGCCAACTCTCCTACAGAGGTCTGGGGACAGGAAAGAGCTGTGCTGAAGTTTTTGATTTTGGATTGGGCTGCTTGCTGGCACAGTGAGTAAAATCAAACAGCATCCAGTGGGTGGGGTAGAATGCCAGGCAGGGTGGTTCTCCCATCAGCTTGGCTGATGGAGGAGCCCCTCCATTGTGGGAAGGAAATGGAGGCACAGTCCACAGGATCCTAGTGCCTGTCCAGCTCTGGTGCACAGACTGAGCTTGATTGGCCATTCTTGGGGTGAGCTGAATTGCTCAGAGGGCACCTTTGATGGGCCTCCTGGGAGGTCTGGCAACAGGATTGAAACCCCAGTCTCACAGGGATAGAAGGCTGATGCAGTGAAAAGACCCAGATTGAGGGCAAAGCAGTCAGGAAGGCAAGACTCAGTCTCTTTTGCAACTAGACAGTGGATTCCGACCACTATCATATACTGTAAATCCAGTTGTGTTCTCCATCTCCTAACAACAAAGGGCCTCCTGGAGTCCAGGCAATGTATTGTAACACGCACACATACACACGTGAAACAGTATACACATGTGTGTGTGTGTATATACTGTTTCACTTTTTTTTGCTTTTTCCAATTTTTTTCTTGTCTTTTCTCCCTCTTTAGTTGTTATTATTTTAATTAGTTTCTTTGTTTGGTTGTATTTTTATTTTTTTCCTTTTTACAATAGTAAGGTTACCTCTATTTTGTTACAGTGTTTTAGCCAATTTTATTGTTTCTTACTATTTTATTTTTCTCCTTTTTTTTCCTTTAGTAGAGATTTTTCTACTTTTGCCATCTTTCAAATAAATTTCTCATATAACAGCTAAGATAACATTATCTTATATGATTGTATTTTTAATTTTTAATTTTCTTTATTTTTTTTCTCTCTTCTCTGAGGGATAAGGAGCCATGGCATTGTTCTGGCTGGGGGTAACAGCATTGGCCCATCTCAGGGAGGCCATGAGCTCATGGACTAGTGTGTCTTTCCTGCTTTGGCCTTTGGAAAGAGAGTATTGGTATGTCCCCACTCCAACATAATGCTGATTTCTTTTTATATTTGGCAGAGGTGGGTCTTGCTTTTGGCCAGACTGGTAAGGGACCTGCCCTGTCTGACCCTTAAAGTCCTAGAGCCATGGGTGTGGTGAAAACACCCCACTAAAACCATTTCTCTTGTCACTCTCTTTCTCAGAGTCCTTTTACTCTCATTTTCTTCAATTCTGTCCTTCCACCTTCCTATTTTCTTCCCCCTTTTTATCTTTTTCTTTCTCCCTTCTCACTCTTTACCCTTCTCTTCCTTTTGGTCTTTTACCAAAAGGCCACTTCAACACCTAAGCTCTGAGACAAGGTAATTTAAAGCAAAGGAGGCAATGAGAAGGAAAAAGTGGAGGAAGGAACTAAACATGAAAAAACATACTTGAGGAACCAACAAAAAATTCAGGCCACGTGAAAAACCAGAACAGAGCAAACCCCCGCAAAGGATCATGAGTAAGCTACCACAGAGGATTGCACCTGTAATGTATTAATGGAAATAACAGAAAGAGAAATTAGAATATAGATGGAAAAAATAATAAAGGGAATTGACAAGAAAGTGGAAAAAGAACCACAACATGGATGAAAGATATGAAGCTTATAGCAAGGGCATGGTGGAACTTAAGGACTTAAAGAGTGAATCAGGGAACTTAAAGATGAAGTAGAAAGTATCAATAACAGATAAGTCCATGGAAAAGAAAGAATATCAGAGGATGAAGCTCTTGAGTTAACCAAGGCAATGAAAAAGACAGAAAGGAAGAAAGAGAGCTCAGACAATTATGGGATTTTATGAAGCATTCAAATATACAAATTATAGGTATTCCTGAAGGGGAAAAAGAACATCCCAAAGGAATAGAAGCACCACTGGAAGATATCATAAATGAAAATTTCCCAAATTTCACTAAAAATTCTGCAACACTACTTTTAGAGGGATATCAAACTCTGGTCATTTCAACACAAATAGAGCATCTCCAAGATACATTGTAATGAACCTGTCCAAAGTCAAGACAAAACAGAAAATTCTGCAAGCAGCCAGGTTAAGCACCAACTAACCTACAGGGGGAGATCCATCAGGATGATAGCAAACTTCTCAGCTGGAACTTTCTAAGCCAGAAGAGGATGGCCATCTATCTTTAACCTTCATAAACAAAACAATTTTTAGCCCATAATTCTATATCCTGCTAAACTAAGCTTCAAAATCACTGTAGAAATAAAATCCTTTGTGGATATACAAGCACTAGGGAAATTCATGACAACAAGAGCAGCTCTATGGGAAATATTTAAACCTATTCTCCACACTGAACATCATAATGGACCAACAGCAAAGCAAAGGTCAAAGGACAAAGCCTAGCTTCCACAAAGGTGCAAAAGGATAAAACTAAGCAACAAAGCTTCACAAGATAAGATGACTAGAACTCTACCACACTTATCAATTCTCTCAATAATGGTTTGAATTCCACACTGAAGAGGCATAAGCTGGCTGATCGGATAAAAAAGTACAAGTCGTCTCTAGGAAACACATTTAACTTTGAAAGACAAAACAAGACTCAGGATAAAGTCATAGAAAACATTTCAGGCAAATGAAAATCAGAAGACAGGGGTTGCAATCTTATTTTCACACACAAGTACATTTAAAGCAACCAAAATTAAGAATGGCATAGTTGGTCACTTCATACAACAAAAAGATATTTCAATTCTAAATATTTATGCACCCAACTTAAATGATCCCAGATTCATTAAACAGACCTTGCTTGATTGGTCTGAGAAATATGATATCCTATAATGCCATAATTTCTGGGTTCTTTAATACCCCTCTGGCAGATCTGGACAGATCCTCTAAAAAGAAATTAAACAAAAATACAAGGGTGTATTTTTCCTAGAACAAATGGGCTTACTAGACATATACAGAACACACCCTCCCAAAGATAAGGAATATACAATCTTTTCATCAGCCCATGGAACATACTCCAAAATAGATCATATCCCAGGACACAAATCAAACCTCAACAAAATCAAAATAATTGAAATTATACCTTGTATTTTCTCAGCCCATAGGGTTATGAAGGTAGAACTCAACACCAACAAACATTTTCATCCCCACACAAAGGCATGGAAACTAAACAACCTTATACTAAATGAAAGTTGGGTCCAGGAAGAGATAAAGTAGAAAATCTTTAATTTCCTTGAACATAACAACAATGAAGAAACAAGCTACCAAAACCCATGGAACACTGCAAAAGCAGTCCTAAGAAGTAAAGTTATCACACTAGATGTGTACATCTGAAAAATAGAAAAATGTGTACATCTATAGAAATAGAAAAATAGAAAGAGAGCACATCAACAACCTAATGAATTATCTCAAGGAAATGGAAAAGGAAGAGCAATCCAATCCCAAACCCAGCAGAAGAAGAAATAATCACAATTACATTAGAAATAAATGAAACTGAAAATAAAAGAATCATTCAGAAAAATCAATGAAATGAAAAGTTGGATCTTCAAAAGAAAAATAAAATCGATAAACAAGTGGGTAGGTAGACTAGAAACATAAAAGCAAAATCCCTAATAATCTGAATCAGAAACTAAAAGAGGAAATAACAACAGATACCACAGAGATCTGAGAGATTATTTCTGAGTAATATAAGAAACTCTTCACCCAGAAATTTGACAATGTGGAGGAAATGGACCAATGCCTGGAATTATGCCATCTTCCTAAACTTAACCAGGAAGAAATAGGGCTCTGAACAGACTGATATCAAGCACTGAAATCAAAGAAACAATAAAAAAGCTTGTAACAAAAAAAAGCCTGAGACCAGATGGATTCACACCAAAATTCTATCAAACCTTTAAAGATGAACTGGTACCTATACTGTAGAACCTATTCCAAAACATTGAAAAAGAAGGAAGCTTCCTCAACATGTTCTATGAAGCAAACATCACCTTGATTCCAAACCCAGGGAAAGACCCAAGTAAAATGGAGAACTACAGAGCAATTTCACCAATGCATATAGATGCAAAGATACTCAACAAAATCTTAGCTAATAGATTATAGCTAAATATTAAGAAAAGTATACATCACAATCATGTAGGCTTCATCCCAGGGATGCAAACCTGGTTTAACGTACACAAATCTGAATGTGTAATTCACCATATCAATGGAAGCAAAAACACAGACCATAAGATCCTCTCAATCCTGCTTAGAAAAAGCATTTGACAAAATTCAGCATCCTTTTCTAACAAGAACACTTATGAATATAGAGAAAGGTGGCACATTTCTGAAACTGATTGAAGCCATCTATGACAAACCCACAGTTTATACTATACTGAATGGAGTAAAGTTGAAAGCTTTTCCACTTAGAACTGGAACCAGACAAGGATGTCCTCTATCTTTGCTACTATTCAACATAGTGTTGGAAGCTCTAGCCAATCCAATCTCACAAGAGAAGGCTATAAAGAGCATCCAAATAGGGCAGAGGAGGTCATACTCTCATTCTTTGCTGTTGATATGCTCTTATACTTAGAGAACCACAGAGATTCAACCACAAGACTCCCAGAAGTGATCAAGAAATAGTGACAAATCAATAGCCTTTGCATACTCCAATAATAGTAAAGAAGCTAATCAAAGATACAATTCCCTTCCAAGTAGCTTCAAAGTAAATGAAATACATAGAAATATACCTAACAAAAAATTGGTGAAGGACCTCTACAAAGAGTATCATGAAACCCTAAAAAAAGAAATAGAAGAAGACATTAACAAATGGAAGAACATACCATACAGTGGGGGAAAATAGTCCCTGTTCAGTAACTGGTGCTGGAAGAATTGGATAACCACATGTAAAAGACTAAAATTGGATCTGCAGTTTCACCACTTACAAAAATTAACTCAAGTTGGATAAAAGATTTAAATCTAAGAAATGAAATGATAAAAATTCTAGAAGAAAGAATGGGGAAAACTCTTGATAATATTGGCCTTGGGAAAGATTTTATGAAGAAGACTTCAGTGGCAATAGCAACAACAATAAAAATAAAGAAATGGGACTTAAGCAAACTGAAAAGCTTTTGCACAGTCAAGGATACAACAATTATAACAAATAGACAAATTTCAGCATGGGAACAGATACTTGCATATTATGAATCTGACAATGGTTTGATAACTAGAATCTCAAAAGAAGTCAAATTAATCAACAAAAAGGAGCAAACAATCCCCTCCATCACTGGGCAAGAGACATGAACAGAACCTCCACTGAGGAAGACAGATAAATGGCTAATAAATATACGGAAATATGCTGATCATCCCTAATCTTCAGAGAAATGCAAATCAAAACCACCCTGAATATCACTTAACTCCAGTGTGAAGAGTCCACATCACAAAATCTCAGAGCTGCAAATGTTGGTGCAGATGTGTAAAAGGAGATACACATTTCTACTATTCGTGGGACTGCAAATTAATATAGCTTTTTTCAAAAGAGGCATGAAGTGTCCTGAACAAACTCAAATTAGACCTCCCATTTGACCCCACAATCTCCCTGTGAGGCATCTACCTAGAAAAAAAGAAATCATTTTATCATAAAGACATTTGCCCTAAATTGTTTATCGCAGCTCAATTTACAGTTGCCACAATGTGGAGACATCCTACATGCCTATCAATTCAGGAATGGATTAACATTCTACATGGTGAAATAATATTCAGCCATAAAAAGATGGTGACTTTACATCTTTTGCATTTACTTGGATGGAGTTGAAGCACATTCTTCTTAGTAAAGTATCATAAGAATGGAAAATCAAATATCCAATATACTCAATTTTATTTTGTAGCCAGTAGACAATCTAACACATGCCCACAAAGGAGAAAACCCTAATTCTACAGTTAGGGAGAAGGGAAACAGGGGAGGTGGAGCTCCCACTTAAGCTCTCACTTAAAGGGTATAAAGTAGGGGTGCATAACACACCTTCTGAGTGCAGGAATAGAGAGACGGTACTTAATAAATTCAAATATTGTGACATGGTTGCTTGTACCCTCACAATAACCTGAAATTAAGAAAATTAAAAACAAACAAACAAAGAGTCTGGTGACCATCAAACAAAAAGTTCCTTTCCTTTTTATTGGTTCAATAATAATTGTCTAACCATTATTTTTACTTATAAAATCTCTTACCAGTTAAGAATCTTCAGGTTGGCCTACTGTCTCATAGGCTTTCTTTTCTTTGCATGTACTCATAACTAAACTGGCTGAGAACTCTTTTTGTAACATCGCACTAGAAATTAGTAAGCATTGGGATAGAAGTTCACACAAGGATGTTATGAGCACTTGAATATCAGAGGTCTGGCGGGTGAAGTGATGGTGGGAAAGAATTCCTCAGGAGGTGACATCTAAATTGAATGCCACTGAATGAGTAGAGGAAAGGGGAATTGGGGATGGGATGGGAGCAGTCTGAGAGGGTAGCAAAGGAAAGGGACCTATAGAGGAAAAGCAATATCTCGGTAGCAGGCCTGGGGCTGTCCTACCCGGGTCTCGAGGGCCGGAAAACTTTCCTGTTCACCAGCAGTGCACACGCTCCACCTGCCTACATCTGCAGCTCTCTCCGGGGGCTCTTCCCTCATGTGGTAGAGGCTGCTTTCCCCTTTCCTATGAAATGCTGGTAAAATGCATGAGAGAAATGACACCCCAAGGGATTCCTCAGCCACTGACTAGTGCAGTTGATGTGTAGATACCCCAAGCCCTTCCCCCCACAGGAAAAGTTTTAGTAGATTTTATGCTTCTCAGAGGATTCAGCTCCAGCCACCCACTGTGAGTTCTGACTTCTTCCTGTATCATGTCCCCACCCACCACCAGTGTTTTGTGCACTTCCAGAATAAAGTACTTGTACTCTAATCTTTGCCTGCTTTGGGGAACCCATCCTGAGCAGCCTTTTGAAAGAACTGAAAGCAGCTGAGCAACAGTGAACCTTAAGTACACAAAGAGGCATAAAGCAAGGTTGGGCCAGAGTATGCAGGGCCGTATAAACAGGATGCCCAGTTAAACTTTAATTTCAGATAAACAACAAATGATTCTTTTTAGTATATGTTGATCCCATGCAATACTTGGGATATACTTACACTCAAAAAATTACTTGCTAATGGAAATTTAAATTTAACTAGACATCCTGTATTTTATCTGGCAACCTTCCAAGACCTGGAAAAGATATGGGGCATTAAATGTATGACAGTTTGGCTCCTGCGTGGAGCAAGCATTTGAGCAGAGCCGGAGAAATCATGACGAGGTGTTAACCATCGCCAAGAGATGAGGCCTCGACTCGGAGCAGGCAGGGGATGGGACAAGAGGATGTACACAAAGGCGCTTGGAAGGCTATGTGCACTTCTCATACTAGGTTCCAGGGCAACAGAACTATCTGATTAGATAGAAAAGAATGAGGCTGCCCCCAAATGAGTTCAAGATGTCCTGAAAATGCCCAAGGCTATTGGGAGAAAGACACAAAACCCAGTCGGGCAGGGCCTCTTTCCCCACCCATGCAATGCATATGTGCCCATCACGTATGGTGCCTTTTCCTCCAGTCTGAACGTGCCTCCTGAGCTGCTCAGGTGAGCTGTGTTAGAACTGGCTCTGCTGGGCCCTGTCCCCAGATGGGCCCCTGACCAGAGCCTCTGGGAAGGGCAGACACATTGTTTGATGAATTGCCAGCTGTGCATGGCAAGGGGAACTAAAAAAAGGTAAATTCTCTTATAGCTCATTTGGTCTCTCTTTTCTTTTTCCTGAAATGGATTATGCTATATTAGATAGCCCCCAACCATGATGCCCACATTTTTCAGAGAATAACACCCCAAATCCATTCTTAATGTGGAGATGAAATAGGAAGTATGTTTGGTATCACATGGCCTTCTCTGTGTGGAAAGCTCTTCAGTGTCATTTCAGCTTTCAGGAAGGAAATTCCATTTGAACCCACTTCAAAAACAATAGATTGAAAGAGAAGAGAAATGAAATGCATTATAGCAATAGTAGATTCTTTCTTCCATTCTGCTCTGCTTCTTCACTTTTAAAAATGCACACCAAAACTATTAAGGAGCATAATTTGTACTGCTTCACTACGGATTAAAGTGTTAAAAGGATAAAAAGAAAAAAAAGACTTGCACAAAATTGAAAATAGAATTTTATTTTCTAACACCTGAATTTTACTGTAACTTTCATTTCCAAAGTTGCACAGGGCTTTCTACTCAAATCAAATAACAAATCCCTCTATCAGGTACTAAAAAAGAACATAAGTAATTATCTAGAAGGCATGTGTTTTCTATGCACATTCACATATCCTCGCAGGCACAGCACTGTGTGTGACTAGAAGCTGGATGACCAGTCACATGTCCAGCAACCCTGCAGTGGTCAGGTTAGCATCCTGGGTCCACACATCCACTCTGTACCAGGAATCATTTTAATTGTTTACATATTTAATTTTCATAATAACCTCATAGGGTATATATTTCTTTACTCACTTTATAATTACAGAAATTGTGACTCAGAAAGGCTAAATAATTTTCCCTGAGTAGCACTGTTGTTAAGTGACTGTTATGAGATGAATTGTATACCCCCCAAATTCATGTGTTGAAGCCCTCAAACCCTCAGTATGTGAGAATATGACTGTATTTGGATTTAGGGCCTTTAAAAGAGGTAATTACGTGAAAAGTAAGTTGTTAACATAGACTCTAATCCCACATGAGTGCTGTTCTCATTAGGGGGTAGGGGGTGAGAGAGAGAGAGAGAGAGAGAGAGAGAGACAGAGAGAGAGAGAGAGAGAGAGAGAGAGAGAGAGACAGAGACAGAGAGAGAGACACCAGAGTTGTGTACACATGGAAGGAAGACCATGTGAAGATACAGGGAGAGGACAACCATCTATGTATCAAAGTGAGAGGCTCAGGGGAAAGCAATCCTGCTGATACCTTGATCTTGAACTTCAACATTTAAGAATTGTGAGAAAATAAAATATATGTTGTTTAAGCCACCCAATCTATGGTGCTATGTACTTTGTTATGGCAGCCCTAGAAGTGTATCGTGATCAAGCCATAATTTTCACTGGGTCTGTGAGTTTTCTAAAATCACACCTTTTCCCCAAGGAATCATGTCTGGGAGGAAATAGGTTTAAGGGCAAGGTAATTTTACTTGACATCCAATATCCCAACAAACTGGTGTTGAGCTCAGGCATACGGAGTTATTCCAGATAGCCTGGTAGGGTAGTTGTGGAGCAGTGAGTGTTCTGGGGGAAGGCCAAGTGGCAGAAGGTTAAAGTTCTGGGTAGTAAAACTAAAATGCAGAAGAACAGGTGATAGCATTGTTCTTGCAGATAATCAGTTTATTGGAGTCAAACCCACGACTATAACCAGAGTCAGAAGTAGGGTCTAGTCCTCCTCAACGTACCTCAGCACAAGGCACTGGGAAAAATACAGCGTGGGCTTCCCTCCCTTCCAAGTCACTCCCTCTTTAACCAGTTTCCCAGATATTGGCCTGGAGACTTGATGGCTAAAGGAAAAGACCTTTTTTCCTAGTGTAGAACAGATCTGCTGAAGTGGGGCAGGACAGAAACTGAGGCCCAGGCCCAGTGATCCCGACAAGCTCCCAAGAAAGCTGAATGGAGCCAGCTCTACTCTCCATGGTACACTTTTCCTTTTCAGAATTCCCAGCGCTCCTGAGAAGAGAGGAAGGAAACCCAACTCTCTAGGGGATGCAGTTTGCTTAGATGGTACTCTGAACACATAAAAGCCAGTTTCAGATATTCAGATGCTAGCAACTGTTCTCTCTCTCTTTCTGGCAGGCAGAAGCTGTAATTTTCCTTACTCACCCCTTCCCCACCATTACCACCACTCTCCCAGGCGAGAGGCCCCAGCCCTGCACCCTCTGGCCAGGCGGACTCCCAGTTTAGCTCATAAATTCCTCATTTATAATTCCCATTTGCTGCATCAGTTACCAAATGTAAAACAAAACAAACAAAACAAAAAAACCAAACCATTCACGTAGCTTTTGCGATTTGATATTTGTGATCTATAGTTTCTTCAAAGCCCAGGTCTCAGGGCAGTACTGGGCTCTATATTGTCCCCAGAGAACTGGAGTGCTGAATAGAAAATTGAGGCCAAAACAGTATTGGCCTTGACTATGCCCTCTGGCAAGCACAGTGGGGAGAGCTGAGAATTCAAAATGTAGAGAGGCCCAGGGCTTGCTAACTGCTGAGACTACTCTCTCTCAGAACCACTGGGAGGTCTCAGATGCACAGTAAGATCCATAGCTCTGATATAATAAGTGGAGATTGGCCTAGTAGCCTTCTTTTGTTATAATTGTTGTTATTATCCAAGGTAGAACCATTACATTAATACACTCACCCCAGCCACATAAACTCCTTGGAGGTGAGGGGAATGGTCACAGCACTTGACTCTCTAGGACAGTGGTTCTCAACCTTCCCAATGCTGTGACCCTTTAATATAGTTCCTCATGTTGTAGTGACCCCCCTCATGTTATAGTGAACATGAGGAAATTTATTAAAGGGTCACGGCATTAGGAAGGTTGAGAACCACTGCTCTAGGGGGACAGCAGCATTGCCTTGGTTCATTGGATCCCCTTGTAGACACAGGGGCTTTGTGTTTCCCAGGAGAGCTTTCAGGCTGTCACTGTGGATCAAGTCATGTGTCCTACACCATCAAGTGGGATCCAGAGTCTTAGCTTTCAAGGGAGAGGAGAACAGAACAAGGGCATGGATCTCTGCAGGAGAAGCAAGGCCATCCAGACACAGAAGCTCAGGGGTCTCGTCTCTGCAGCCAAGTGCTCCTCCCAGTGACTGTTCCACCTGGAGTTCTGCTCTTCACAGTCTTTCTATGATTGAATATAGGGAAGTCAGCCTGGCCTACTGTGTCAATGCTGCAAAGCTGAGGTGGCCCTTTGGGTGTTGGTATTAATATGTTGCTCTGACCAGAACTGGCATCTGCAGTCATAATTCACGTAATTATATACTCCACACACTCAGTGTTGTTTTCCTCAACTAATTCTCTATATTTCAACAGCCTATGGCCTCTGCATCCTGCTGGAGTGTCACACATAACCAGAGAGTACAGGAATATGAGGGTTATAATGAATGTCCTCATGTCATCTAAGCCAGTCTCACCTGATGCGGGAAACTCTACTGCTGTGTCTCTAAAAAGTGTCAATTGCCCCTTCTTCAAAGCTTAAGTGTTAGGGAGGGTCCTGCCTTGTAAAAGAATCTATTCCATTGTTCCACAGCTCTAAACAAGGATATTCTATTTTTGTTTCTTTTGTTTTTAAAACTGAGCTAAAAATCTGTCCTGTAACATCCAGGCTGTTCCACTATCCCAGATAGGATCCAATAAATGATTCTAATGATCAGCCCTAGCCCAAAGTCAGGGTTCTCAAAATGTGTCTCTCAGAGGCTACAACCTCACTGCGTGATTCCCCACCTATCACCTCTCTCTCTCGGATGAGGCAGTTCCACTTTCTTCTGCTCTTCACCTTAAAATCCTATGTGACATTTCATTTTCTAAAATGGGCTCTGTGTTCCAATGGAAAAGGCCTCTGCCGTGTACTGATTTACTACATATATGAGGCCTGCCAGAGAGAAGGGAATTGTCCTTAATCTTTAGCCAAATATTCCTCTAACACATTCTAGAGGAAGAAGAAGAAGCAGGAGGGAGAGGAGAAGGAAAAGGAGAAGAAGGAAGAAGCAGACAGAGAAGAGGAGGGACAAGGGAACAGAAAGGAAGGGAAAATTCCCAGCTCTTTGAATCTAATGGCCTGTACTGTTTCAGTTGCCTTTTAGTGATGAGTAGTTGTATGCCTACAGCCCTGCCTAGATAATGAACAGACAGCGGCACCAGTCATATCTGCCCCCTGTGCAAGGTCTCGTGATATCTGCTCCAGCTTGGAGCTTCACCATCCCTGGGACGCGTCCTCTAGGCCTTGCTGCTTTCCACTGTATGATTTCTGAGAGGGGACCCTATCAGGAAGTGAGCCAGGACCTGACCCCCTCATATGTTCTGCCAGACTTCAAGGCTGAATCTTACTTCTTTTTCTTGAATGTTTAACTGAATTCAAGTCTTTTGATACCATCTGGCTTAGTCTAATAGGGCTTCCCCTAGTATTATGAGACCTACACTAATCGACCTGGCTCCTCCTGGGCCAGAACTCCCTGGCATTATGAAAATAGATGCTGGTCCTCCGTGTCCAGGTCAGACTTGCTGAGATGACTGTCAGCATTTCTGGACCAGGTGTTCATGACACATGGATGTTATAGACTAAACGTGTCTCTCCCAAATTAAGTGATCGAATCCCTAACCCCCATATAATTATATATGGAGATGAAGGCTTTCTGGAATTAAGGTTAAATAAATTTAAACTCTACTATTAATAAATAAGTTAAATTAAATGTAATGATAGGGCCCTGATCTAATAGGATGAATGTTCTTATGAGACGAGACACCAGATAATTTGCCTCCATGACGTGAGGACACAGTCAGCCAGGAAGAAAGCTCTCACCAGAAAAGGAAACTTGCAAGACCTTGATCTTGAACTTTCTAGCTTCCAGGACTGTAGAAAATATATTTCTGTTGTTTAAGCTATGCAGTGTGCGCTATTTTGTTACAGCAGCCCAAGATGACGGAGACAGTATAAGAGTGAAACACATGTCATAAGAGTAACCCTAGATTCAACGCATATATCAGTGGATGCTTTACAAAAGTTTTCACATCTATTATTAAATGAGATCCTAACTGCAGACCCAAGTGGCACATTTAGGTATTCATTTTACCAAAGGAATAAGGAAGGAAAGTGGTCTTCACAGTACACATTGGAGTCAGAGTCTGAAGTTGCACTAGGTCCCTATCCTGTGCACAGCACGAGGTTGCTCTTATAGCAGCCACATCGTGATGTCACCTACAAAGCTGATAGGGTTTCACCATCTTCACATAAACATCAGTAACAGCATTTAAAGGGGAATTGTTAGTCATACTCTCTAACCTAAAGATGACAGATAGGTTTAATCTTGTGAGCCAATGGTGATGTGACTGCCAATTCTCTATACTGACAATGACCCTGAAGTCATGCTAAGAAAGAATACCCAGATTAGCTTTCACCTAACTTATTTAATTTTCGTGTTTAGACATTTCAACTCTACTATTAATATATTTGACATGTGCCCTTGCAATATGCGCAGTATGTGAGGTCCCACCAATTACCCTATGTTAACAGTTTAATGGAAACATTCCAAATGGTATATAAAATCAGCACATTGTACCCCATAAGTGCAGTAATGTACACAGTTATGATTTAATAAAAAAAAAGAAAAAAAAAGGATACCTAGATTAACTAGCACTGTCTGCCACGAGCACAGGAAGCAGGGTTGCCACGAGCACAGGAAGCAGAGTTACAGCACATGAATCTGCAATTACTGAAGCTGCTTCAACCCTGAGGACTAATGGAGCCATTGTGGATGAACAAAGGAGTTTTCCAATGTGAGCAATAAAGGTATTATAGATAACGTTGTCCAAGGACAATTTTTTTTCTCTTCGAATTCTTTCTTGACTTACTTCTCTCTAGTTATGTCTCTCTGACTTCTCATTCTTCTCTGCTGGTGTGAAATTGTAGGACCTCAAAAATAAATTCTAAAAAAAAGTCCTCCCATGCAGCTTTCTAAAGATGATAATGAGTGCCTGAGAACAAGGTCTCCAAGATTTTATAGTAAATGCAGGAGCAGATTTCATGAGGGATTTACAAAAGGGAAAAATTGGTACTCAAGAATATTCCTGACAACTGTTTTATGACTGGTAGAACAATTGGACATTCAAGAGTAGACAACTTTGATTAAAAGGGGTCAAACCAAGAGTCATAATAATACTGCTGTAATTATATATCAGCAGCAAAGCTTTAAATTCCTTTTAGAAAATAAGTACTATAAGTTTTACAGGAATAAATCCATGATAACAAGAGACATGAGGATGGATCATAGTAAGAATTCTTTGTAACCGAGGAAGTGGTGTCCTGCCCCTCCCTTCTCCTCCACCTTAAATCTTAAAAATAAATCCTATTGCAGATGACAGAAAACTGCAAAGCATAGTCAGCTTTTAAGTTGACTTTTCTTTGTCTTTATCATTCATCCCAGCTTAAGACAGATGCATGTTTTCAACATGGACATGTAATTAAAATTATTTAAGGTATAAAGTGCCTTAAACAAGACTGATTTGGCAATCTTACTAACAGATACAACTCATGTCACTCACTTACCAAAAGTAATGAAAGCTTTTGTGTTGTTATGGAGACAAGAAATATATAAGATGACCATTTTATTTTTTTAATTAAATCATAACTGTATACACTGATGCATTTATGGGTTTCAGAGTTCTAATTATATATACAATGTGAAATGCTTACATTGAACTAAGTAACACATCCATCACAATTATGCTCTTTTCTTAATAGTTTTGAAATGCACTGTTGCACCATGCACATTAGGTGAGGTTCCTCCAAACAACATTCCTCCTCCCACCACCCCTCCTCTCCCTCTTCTCTTCCCTTCTACTTGCTGGACTATAGTTGTCCTTTACCATTTGTATGAATGTGTAGGTGATTATATACTGATTTCATAGTAGTATTGAGTACATTGGATACTTTTCCCCCCTCATTCTTGAGATAATTTACTAAGAAGAATATGTTCCAGGTTCATACAGGTAAACATAAAAGATGTGAAGTCTCCATCTTTTTTTATGGCTGCACAGTTGTCCATGGTATACATATACCACAATTTGTTAGTCCGTTCATGGGTCGATAGGCACTTGGGCTGTTTCCATGTCTTGGACTTATGAATTGGGCTGCAATAAACATTCTGGTGCAAATGTCTTTGTTGTAAAGTAATCTTTGATCATCTGAGTATATACCTAGTAGAGGAATTGCAGGATTGAACAGTAGGTCCACTTTTAGTTCCTTGAGTGCTCTCCAAACTTCTTTCCAAAAAAGGTCTTATTAGCTTGCATTCCCACCAGCAGAGAAGAAGCATTTCCTTCTCTTCCCATCCACACCAATATCTGTAGTTTAAGGATTTTGCGATGTGGGCTAATCTTACTGGAGTTAGATGTTCTCTCAAAGTGGTTTTGATTTGCATTTCTCCGATGATTAGGGATGATGAGCATTTTTTCATGTGTTTGTAGGCCATGCGCCTGTCTTCATCAGAGAAGTTTCTGTTCAAGTCTTTTGCCCACCTAGAAATGGGGTTATTTGTTCTTTTCTTATTGATCAGTTTGAGTTCTCTGTAGATTCTAGTTATCAGGCCTTTGTCAGAAGCATAACCTGCAAAAATCTTCTCCCATTCTGAAGATTGTCTTTTTGCTTTACTTACTGTGCTCTTGGCTGTGCAAAAGCTTTTTAGTTTGATCAGATCCTAATAATGCATTTTTTGTGTTGTTTCAATTGCCCGGGGGTCCTCCTCATAAAATATTCTCCCAGGCCAATTTATTCAAGTATTTTCCCTGCACTCTTTTCTAGTATTTTTATAGTTTCATGTGTAAAGTTTAAATCTTTTATCCAGTGAGAATCAATTTTTTGTTAAGTGAAAGGTCAGGGTCCAGTTTCAGTCTTCTACAGGTCGCCAGCCAGTTCACCGAGCACCATTTGTTAAATAGGGAGTCCCCCACTGAATATTTTTGATAGGCTTGTCAAAGATCAAATGATGATAAGTAGCTGGGTTCATCCCTTTCTTCTCTATTCTGTTCCATAAATCTACCTCTCTGGTTTTGTGCCAGTACCATGCTATTTTGATCACAGTAGATTTATAGTATAGCCTGAAGTATAGTAACCTGATACCTCCTGATTTGTTTTTATTTCTGAGTAATATATTGTCTATTCAAGTTTTTTTCTGATTCCATATAAAATGAAGCATTATTTTTTCAAGCTTTTAAAAGTATGACAATGCTGCTTTAATAGGGATTGCATTAAATCTGTAGATTGCTTTGGGTAGTATGGACATTTTATCAATGTTGATTCTTCCCAGCCCTGAGAATGGTCTGTTTTTCCATTTGTTAATATCTTCAGCTATTTCTTTTCCCAGAGTTTCATAGTTCTCTTTATAGAGATCTTTCACATTCTTTGTTAGGTAAATTTCCAGATATTTCATCTTCTTTGGCACTACTATAAAAGGAATACAATCCCTGACTATATTTTCAGTTTGGCTATTATTGGCACATATAAAAGCTACTGATTTATAAGTATTGATTTTGTATCCTGAGATGCTGCTGTATGCCTTGATCACTTCTAAGAGTTTTGTAGTTGAGTTCCTGGGAGTTTTCCAGGTATAGGATCATATCATCAGCAAAGAGTGAGAGTTTGATCTCCTCTGACCCTGTTTGGATACTCTTGATCACCTTCTCTGGCCCAATTGAGATGGCTAAGACTTCCATTACTATGCTGAATAGCAGTGGAGATAGTAGGCACCCTTGTCTTGTAAGAAGATCATTTTAGAATAAAATTAGAAACTATTTTAATTCCCCATGTTGATTTTTAAGAAGTTATGATTCTAGAAGCTAGTGCTTTTCCCATTAATTTTGAAAAATAATTTTCCTAAAGGTCTTATCTAAGCCTTCTTCTCCCTATCAGGGTGCTGTGAGCTAGATATTCTCTACTCCTAATATTTATTCTCCTGAGAAAAGCTCTCTGGTAGAATAAATAATGAGGGTAATAACTAAACAATAAAATTGAACCCAGAAAAAAATGAGAAAGTGTACATCTCTAGAAAAATTACTTAAATTTGATGTAAAATCTGAATGGTGAAAATCCACTTTGCTATCTCAGTGACAGGTTTATCTTTAATTAAAATGTGATGCTTTATCCTTGTTTCAGAAAACACTTATTCCAAATTAACAATTGTTACTCAAATATTCTTTGAAAATAGGGCTCAGAAAGTATAAAAGAAAATTAATCTGAGTTATAAATATAAACAAGGGCCTCAAATGTAATATATTTTTTAAAGTTATAGACTAGAATTGGACAAAACAATATTCCATTGTACTTATATCAGAAATAGTAAATTGTTGATATCAGTTATTGGGTAGAAAATATATCTATCTTAATTTTATAAAGCATTTTAATGCTTCTTTTTTTTTTGAGACAGAGCCTCAAGCTGTCACCCTGGATAGAGTGCTGTGGCATCACAGCTCACAGCAACCTCCAATTCCTGGGCTCAAGCGAGTCTCTTATCTCTGCCTCCCACGTAGCTGGGACTACAGGCGCCCACCACAATGCCCGGCCATTTTTTGGTTGCAGCCGTTATTGTTGTTTGGTGGGACCTGGCTGGATTTGAACCCACCAGCTCAAGTATACATGGCTGGTGCCTTAGCTCGTTGAGCCACAGGTGCCGAGCCCACTTTAATGCTTCTAACTCACAGATGCTTCTGGTCCAGACCATCACCTGGGCCCCTGGCCTATGGGATCTGGGAGAGACTGACCTAATGTCTGCTTGGTAAATGCTTCACAATTGCCTCAAGTTTCCAAGTACAAGGTGAGAAGATGGAAATATTCTATATTCTTAAGGTCATTCGAGCCTCTAGGCTCCTTCTATCTCAGTTCCAGTGTCAACACAAATGCAAAGCATCTCCCTTCTCAAGTTCCACAAAACACTCTGTATCCCCAAAGCATGTGAAGTGTGTAGAACTTTCGGAAGATTTGGGGGTGACAGAATACTTGGAAGGGGCTTACATTCCAGCACAGGTAACCTCAGAGGAACCTCATTCACCTTTGTTCTTTTCCCATCCTTAAGTATTTCCATCACTGGGAATGTGCACTGGCCTTCCTTTCAATGGAGACTCCTGCCCATACCTTCAGGTGGGTATAGCCCCTCTTTCCTCCCTTTCTGACCCATTCTCTCAGGAGAAAACTTATCTTCCATCTTGAGAGTCACATGTTCTCTGGCAAGATGCTCAAGAAACCACCATATGTGCCTGAATATCAGGTACCCAAGAATGTATTTTCAAAAGAAAAGATGACCTTTGAAAAGGTTTTGGTCGACTTAAATATGTAAGTGTTTTATATAGATGAAATCATCAAATGTCTTGTTATGGTATTATTCACCAATTTAATCACACACTTATATTTGAAAGCACAAAGTATATAATAATATATTGCTTTTTCAAAAACAAATATTTTTCCCACTGTGATGGCTCATGAAAATTCTTCACATTAGACATGGGTGTCTTTGCCATCAATAGAGCCATTGTTAAGCCATCTAACACAGTTTTCTAGCACATATCACATTCATTTATTCGTTACTAGTTTCAAGTGTATCATTTTTAATCCAATTAGGCTTCTTTGACTGAACAACTATGTTATTTATGTTCCCTACAAAATAACCATTTACTATATTGCTTTTTAAAAGTGAACCTTAAGTCTCATTTATTACATGATGACATTCAACAGTTGCAACCGCGAGGTTGTAATTGGGGTAATGACTAGCTGGGTTAAATTTCTTTGCCTCATTCCTTGTAACCAGTTCTGTTGGGTGACCTTTATAAACAACTGAAATTAACATTGATTGAAACTGTTTCAGAAATCTTCCCCAAATCTTCTGCAAACAGGTTTTTGTTATTCAACTTGAAACTATTGAAAGAATGTCCTATAACATGAAACTTTAATTTAAAGTTGCTATCTTTTGGGGAAGGATAAATAATTTTGAGGGGAAAAAATATCCTGAACTCTTACCTTTGTGCTAGTATATAGGCAATTGTCCTTTAACTTTTCCTTAGAACTGTACTGCTAGTTTTTAAAATTTTCTTAGTACATGTTTTACAATTACACCATTTAACCCATATAACAAGACAAATGTTAACCCTTTGTTACAGAGGAAAAAATTGCAGTTCAAAGAAATGAAGTGACTCGCTTAGCACTACATTGCGAGGAAATAAAAGAATTGGGTCAAGGCCAGCAAGTGGGTTTTCCTTCAGATAAAATAAAAACAAAATATAGCAACCTGGATAGTAGCTAGAGATTGAAGAGTATGTTTTTTTTCTAACAATTGGCATGGTGATATAAAAAATAAATATAATTCTTTTAAGGATTTCTTCTTTGTCAAACGTTTTCAAATGTGCCTTAGAATTCCTTTTAATGCCCTTCCCCTTTTACATATGATACGGTAGGTAATTTATTACCAAATTTAAGGGTTTAAATAATCATTTTCTCTCAATATGTTAAATTTACATTTTTAAAAAGAATTTATGCCTATGCTAAAATAAGAAATCTCCCATTTGATACTCCCATTTGCATAACCAAATATGATATGTTATTTCAAAGGCTGTTTTCCCAAGGCAGATTTTTGTCTAACTACTGTAGTGAGGTAGAGGATTTTATTTTCCAGAATCTGTAGTCAGTGGTCAGTAGCACTCAGAGATAACGGCTCTCCTCAGAGGGATAATAAGGTCGGAAGTCAGGTGAATTTTGAAAGGGATAATGCCTGGGCTAAGGATTGGACATGTAATTGGTGTGGATGAGAGAATCATCTGCAAAAAGAAGGGGGCAGGAAAAGAGATTGATTTTAAAACAGCGGCTTCAAGTGTGGAAACTCGGAGGGCAGCTGTTAACAGAGTTGGGGGAGTGTCGCTGTATTGTGTGAGTCACAGTGTGAAATTATTATACCATCTCTTTAGGAAAAGTCATAATGAATGTCCGTGTTGTCCTTCAAGTCTTTTGTAATGTCTTTGATTCCCATTTTGTGCTGAGGTAGAAGTTTGACTTTGTGCTTTTTGTAAAAGTTCCTGTGGGGTAAGAGAGAGAGAGGGATCATGGAGGAGGCAGTCGAGCTCAGCCCTCTAAGTGGAGGCTGGCTGGAGCTCACTGAGCTGCCAAATCCTGCACTCAGGCCAAACTTTACCACTGAAAATTGCCCAGGACTTGCTTTTGTCCTCATGAAAGAGTGATAATACCTGAGCAAGGTTCTTGATTCCTAAAATGGATTTGTCCTGGAAGAAGACACAAGCATGCTAACTTTTTCATATATAACAAGAACTCTGTCTCATAAGTTGGAATATCCGGCATTTTCAGTACAGTTGTCTTCTCGGCCTGAACACAAACGTCAACATAAACCCTTTGATTAGCTCATCACAGAAAACCACTCACAGGGGTGTCCACTCTGTTTTTGTTTTTCTCTGTGGCTCATTGGGAAAAAAGAGTTGTGTTGGGCCACACAGTGAATTCACAAACACTAATGAAAGCTAGTTAGCCAAAAAAAGTCTGTGCATACTTTTCATGATATACTATATGATAAATAAACAATAAAAAAGTCCTCACAAAATCATCATGTGGTCCCCACGGGCCACAGGCTGGACACCTCCGTGACTGTCACAGAAACTGAAAAGAACCCAAGCCTGTTCAATCAGTATGTGAGCCCATGCGAGCAATCAACCTAGGAGAAGGTCCTTGTTGGGGCAGAATCAGATCAAGAAGAAACCCTAACTTAAACTTTATAATAGGAATGGTATGGATTTTAGAAAACAAAAAGAAAATCTTAAAAGTTCATTGGTTATTCTCATTGCATCCATAGCTACACCGGAACTCATCTGAGTTGAAATTCTCTGAAGTCCAATTAGAGTAGGTGCTCCTTGACTGAGCAGTCCCCACATTATTGTCATAATTTTTCTTTCCCTTTCTCCTTCTTCCTTCCTTCGTTCTTTCCTTTTTCTTTCTATTTATTTATTTTTATAGATAGTGACTTGTTCTCTCACCTAAGCTGAAGTGCAGTGGCCATAGCTCACTATAAACTTGAACTCCGGGGCTCAAGTGATCATTCTGCCTCAGCCTCTCAAGTAGTTGGGACTATAGGCAAGAGACACTATGGCTAACTAATTCTTAATTTTCTTCTAGAGACAGAGTCTTTCTATGTTGTGTAGGTTGGTCTAGAGCACAATTATATTCTTTCCTATGACTTTGCATACTCTCTGCATTGATATTTACATTTAAGAGTCAATAGGCAATTGTATTTACTTCATTTCCTACACCTTGCTGACCTCCTTGCTCCAAGTTTTTCTGAAAATAGTCCCATATCTTCCAAAATAAAAGGTCTATAATTTCTGTATGAGAAGCTATATACTCATTTCTTTTCAAAAGGAATTCTTCCCTAAATTTTTATTTCTCCTTATTGCTTAATGCTAAAGACTTCGAGAAATCCTATTAAAGATATAAGTAAGGCCTTGTGAAAATATTAAAATGACACTTGTTCTGGAAGATAAAGGCTTTGAACATTAGTAGTAAAAGATGTTTTTGTAAGTATTTCTATCAATATTTCATTTTACTTCTTTTCACCATTTTTATTTTATTTTATTTTATTTATTTATTTGTTTTTTTTGAGACAGAGTCTCAGTTTGTCACTCTCGGTACAGTGCTGTGGTGTCATAGTTCACAGCAACCCAAACTCTTGGGCTCACATTATTCTCTTGTTTCAGCCTCCCAAGTACCTGTGACTACAGGTGCCCACCACAACACTTGGCTACTTTTAGAGACACTCTTGCTCAGGCTGAGAAGTTTCTATTATACAAAACTTCATTAGGCCTTGTAATCCTAGTACTCTGGGAGGCTGAGGCAGGTGGCTGTTTTTCAACATTTTTAGATTGAATAGTAAATTGTTCCATAATCATTTTCCCTCTTCATTATTATAAGTCAAAATGGAATTCTAGCATATCAACTATGCCTTGAGGTGATTTTAAAAAATGTTTTACTTTTTGTTCTTCAGTGAAGTTATTTAAAAAAGAAAATAGAAGAGGGTGGTGCCTGTGGCTCAAAGGAGTAGGGCGCCAGCCCCATATGCCAGAAGTGGTGGGTTCAAACCCAGCACCAGCCAAAAACTGAAAAAAAAAAAAAAAAAAGAAAGAAAAGAAAATAGGGAGATGAATTTCAGAAGGCTCTGTACTCCAGAGACAATCAGCTATCATTAAATCTAAGTGTCCTAAAAAACAAGCCTAGGAATCATTGACTCTGCCTGCTCACTAAGTAGAACTATTTCTATGGTATTCTAAGATTTAAATAATGCCTAGAACCCTATCTACCCATTTTGATTAATTATTCATTCACAAATATTTAATGAGCATCTCTATTCTATGTCAAGTTACTGTATAGGTACCAGCCACACCCAGAGACTTAAATCTACAGCATCTTAGACTTAAATCTACAGCTTTTGTGTTTTTTGATGTTTAACACTAACTTGCTTAAGCTTGCATGATAATCAACAAGACATATGATACAGATATACTACCAAATTAAAATGTACTCAGAATGTGAATTAATCAAATACTGCTTTTATTTTAGCTATACATCCTTTAAAAAAAAAATCAGACTGTTTATTTTTGCTTTTTGCCTCTTGGTAGCATTTTCTACACAGGCTTCAGTCTTCAGAATACCCTGCCTTCAGTAGCAAGGCCTTTTAAATGAAGTTTTGTATAATAGAAACTTCACCACAGTCAAAATTTAGACTGTGAAAAAAAAATTCCGTGAAATCATACTTTCTTGAAAACATTTAATTTTGAACAAAGCATTGAACTACACAAATGTAAAATGAAAAGAGCATTTCAACTCCATCAAAAGCAGTCATCGTACAAGGTCAAAAAAATCACCTCCCTTCACTAGGCACTGTTCACTTTTTAAATGAGAAAAAAAAAAAATTGTCCACTGACGATATTCCAGCTCCAGGACCGGTTTCAGAAAGTCTTCAGCTCCACGCTCTAAGGTGAATACCACAGCGGTCGGGGACATGATACGCATCCCTCGCACTGCAGTCTGAGCTGACCACCTGCTCCTCCCTCCTCCTCCCGGGGATCGGCTATAGCAGTTCGGATCCTCAAAGTCTCAATCAGATCCTTTATTGTATAATCCCAACAGAATGAACTGCCACAGGTAGGTCTCCCAAAGTAAATTCCTGGTTTGGAGCATATGGTCTTTTTGTTATAGGGAAATCCACTCCCATCCTTTGACCATCACACTCCATTCCTTCGCATCATCTCATTTTCAAACTACACAATGGAAACTCCTCTTGTTGTTCACGTACGATGGACACATCCACAGTGTGGAGAGCACTTGTCTTAGCTCTCTTTCTGTGGTGTTCAAGCTCAACCCAAATAGTTCAGGACAACAGCTGGGATCAAGATTTGCCCAATTTCCAACCCGACACCTCGTTCTCTGCTATGGTCTCAGCGGAGAGATTTATTCCTGGGATCTTCTACAGGATGGGACCTAGACCTAGATTCAGATCTGGACCTGGACTTTGACTTGGAACACCTGGGATCTTCCTCAAGTCCTTGCAGGGGTATGCCTTGCAGACTTCCCCATCCTGAGCACTTCACGGGATTCTCGCTTGCTCCCCACAGTTATGTTATCAGCTGTCACTCATGACTCCTGCCTGCTGTCTCCCCTACGTGTGCTTCAAAGCTGCCGACCTCTTGAGCCGTGACCATACTGGTTTCCCAGTGGCTCAGAACCAAAGTGACTAGCCCTGGCTCCAACTCCACTAGACGTCACCGCAGAGCTCTCAGCCCCTCCCAGAATGCATGCATTCTCTGCCCAGCCCCCTAGTTGTACATTCTTTTAATGTTATTGTTGAGTTTACTTCTTATAATATTTACTATTTATTAGAGTCTATACATTGATAATTGTACCTAATTTTTCCTAATTAATGCCAAGATTTTACAACCCCCCCCTCCAAGTTTCAATCAGTACAGAAAGATTTATTAGCATTGATGAAATCCTGAGCACTCAGTTAAACATTGTTGGAGAAAATAACTCACAATCACTGCCCTCCTTGAACTTATTATATTCTTGATGTGATAACATACTAAAATAGCTAAAGACCAAGCTGTAAGCTGTGGCTAGATAAATATGGCAAGTTGAATATTCATATTTATCTTTTTTGAGAAAACTATAATTCTTTGTTGAAAAACATTGAAAAAGAGAAAGATATATGCTTATCATAGATAGGAAAATGTCAAATCTTCCAGATTTTTATATGGCTTCAAAGCAATTCTTAACAAAATTCCAACAATTTTTTTGGTGTTTTAATTTTTTAGGCTTTATTGATGTATAATTGACAAATAGGAATTTGTATGCTTAAGGCATATAACTTGATGTCTAGAAATATGTACACATTGTGAAATGATCACTACAATCAAGCCGATTCACATATCCATTACTGGACATAGTTACTATTTTCTTTCTTTTCTCTCTCTCTCTCTCTCTCTCTCTTCCCCTTTCCCACCCCTTTCCTTCTTTCATTAGTAGTGAGAACATTTAAGATCTACCCTCTTCAAAATTTCAAGTATACAATTCATTATCATTAACTATAGTCACCACGCTGCACATTACATAGCCAGAGCCCATTCATCTGACGTAACATCTCCCCACTTCCCCTCCCCACCTAACCCTGGTACCTGTCACTCAACTCTCTGCTTCTATGAGTCTGATTTTCATAGCTTTCACTCTTATACAGTATTTATCTTCCTGTGTCTGGCTTATTTCACTTACAAAACGTCTTCCAGGTTCATCCAGGTTCCATGTTGTCACAAATAGCCAAAATTTCCTTCTTTTTTAAGAGCTGAGTAATATCATGCATTTTATTTATTCATTCATCTCTTGATAGACATTTAAGTTGTGAATAATGCTCCAATGAACATGGGAATAATTATATCTCTTTAATATACTGATTTTATTTCCTTTAGATACAAACCCAGAAGCAGGGTTGCTGGATCACTTGGAAGTAGAAAAATTCTAAAATATTTCTAAAATTCTAAAATTCAAAACATGTTCTTGAACAAGCTTTGGGTCAAAGAGGAAACCAGAAGAATATTTTTTAAAAATTTCAAATCACATGAAAACAAAAACACAACATTCCATAACTAATGTGATGCAGCAAAAGTAGCATGAAAAGAGCAGCATGTAATAATAAATGCCTGCATTACAAAAGAATAAGCTCTCAAATAAGGAATCTAACTTTATACCTCAAGGGACTGGCAAAAGGTCAAACTAACTCCAAAATTATCAGAAAAAGAAAATAATAAAGATTAGAAGAAAAATGAAAAATGAATAGAAAAACAATAGACAATCAACAAAAGGAGGGTTTTTTCTAAAAGATAAAATTGACAAATCCTTAGCTATAATTGGAAGAAAAGAGAGAAGCTCAAGTAATTAAAGTTAGAAATGAAAGGGGAGACATTACAATGGATGCCTCAGAAATAAACAGGATCATAAGGAACTTCTATGAACACTTATATACCAACAAATTGGACAATCTAGAAGATAAATTACTAGAAATATACACCTACCATGATTCAATAAAAAAAGAAATAGAGAGCCTGAACAAACCAATAACAAATAAGGAGACTAAATCAATCATCAAAGAAAAGCTCAAAACCTGATGTCTTCATGGGTGAATTCTATCAAATATTCAAAAAAAGAAAGAATTATTAATTCTTTCAATCCATTATTAAACCACTTCCAAAAGTAGGAGAGGACACACTTTAAAACTCATTTTATGAGGATAGTATTGTCCTGATATCAAAGCTAGATAAAGATTCCACAAGAGAACTGTAGGCTAATATCCCTAATGAAAAAAATCTTCAAAAAAATACGAGCAAACTAAAACTGACAGCATATGAAGTGGATTATGCACCATGACCAAATGGCATCTATTCCTGGGATGCAAAAATATTTCAATATTCAGTTACATGGTACACACACCACATTAACAGAAAAAGATTTTAAAAAAGTGAAATTATCTCAATAAATGCAAAAAAAGCATTTAACAAAATTTCATACTGGCTAATAATAAAACTTTCAACAAAATAGGTATAGAGGAAATTTACCTCATTACAATAATTTCCACATATGAAATATCTGCAGCTAACACTATTACAAATGGGGAAAAACTGAAAACTTTTTCTTTAAGATTCTAAGACATGGGACAGGGTAAAGAAGCCTGCTCCAGCCACTTCTATTCATTGTAGTACTTGAAGTCCTAACCAGAGAAATCAGACAAGAATAAGGAATACTAGGTATCTAAATCAGAAATAAAGGAAGTAAAATCCTCTCTCTGCAGATGACATGATCATATGTATGCACAGAACAGTGCCACAATATATTTTCATTGTTACAAAGGGGTCGAGACCCACAGGTTAAGAACCACTGATGTAGAAAATCCCAAAGACTTGACAGCAACAATGATACACTAGAGCTAATAAATAAATTCAATAAAATTGCAGTATACAAAATCAACATACAAAAATCAGTGTACTTCTGTACACTAACAATAAACAATCTGAAAATAAAATTAAGAAAACTATCTCATTTACAATAGCAATGAAAAATAAAACACTGAGAAATAAATTTAATGAAAGAAGGAAAAGAATTAAATGCTGTAACTATAAATCATTGATGAAGGAACTTAAGAAGACACAGGGTGAGTTCATGGATTATGATAATTAATATTATTAAAATGTTTACACTGCCCAATGTGATCTACAGATTCAGTGCAATCCTTATCAAAATCTCAATGGCATTCTTTACAGAAATAGAGAAAACAATCATAAAATCCACATGGAACCTTAAAAGACATTGAATAGACAAAGCCATCTTTAGCAAGAAGAACAAAAATAGAAGCATCATATCAACTGATTTTAGTATACATTAGAAAGCTACAATCAAAACAGTTTGGTACTGGCTTACAGACAGATATATAGTCCAATGGAACAAAACAGACCTCAGAAATAAACATCCACATATTTATGGTCAACGTTGATAAGGATGCCAAGAACACATCATGGGGAAAGGATAGTCTCTTCAATAAATGGTGTTGGGAAAACTGGATATTCACATGTAAAAGAACAACATTAGACCTTTATTTCACAGCATATGCAAAAATCAACTCATCAGTGTATTAAAAACTTAAGTGTAGACCTAAAACTATAAAACTACTAGAAGGAAATACAGGAGAAAATCATCTTGACATTGATCCTGACAACAGTATTTTGGTTATGACACCTAAAGCACAGACAACAAGAGCGAAAATAGACAAATGAGATCGCACCAAACTAAAAATCTTCTTTATATCAAAGGAAACAATCACAAAAGTCCAAACAGCAATCTAGAGGAAAGAAAATATTTGCAAACCATGTATCTGATAAAAGGTTAATATCCAAAATAATTAAGGAACTCAACTCAATAGCAAAAGAACAAATAATCCAATTAAAAATTGAACAAAGGACTGATGTAGACTTTTTTAAATACAAGATGCAAAAATTTCCAATAGGTATATGAAAAGGAGTTCAACATTACTGATCATCAGGAAAATGCAAATTAAAACCACTGTAAGAGAGCATCTTATATCTGTTAGAATAGCTATTATCAAAAATACAAAATAACAAGTGCTGGCTAGGATGTCAAGAAAAGGGAACTCTTGTACACTGTGGATGGGAATTATCATTACCAAATTATAATAGCAATTTACCATTATAAAAAATATTGTGGAATTTCCTCAACAAGTTAAAAATAGATAAACTCTACTATCTTTTAAAATTGTACAATGCTACTAGAAAATTCTATTGTTCATAAATACACATGTGAAATATATTTCATTTATAAATTACATATGTGTATGCTTGTAATAGTATCTTACATATCATGGAAACTATTTAAAAATTAACTAGAAATATATTTTCTAATATTTTCTTTTCACACCTCACTGGGTTCATTAGCATAGCAACTAAGGTGTATGCTCAGTACTTCGAAAACCATTAAACTTACTTATTAAAGTTTAATACATTTGACTATGATATTTCAATAATGCATTTGTAAAGTATATTCATTGAAATATTTTACAGATGAATAAATCTCTTTCAAAATAAAATATGAATTTAAAATCAATAATTACAGAATGAAGGAAAGCAACTTAGGAGAAAATCTATTTTTCCTGAAACTTCTGCTAGTTTTCAGAAACAAAATTATGTTGTGATTTTAGATTGAGGACTTAAATAATATATGGCACAAAATAAGTATCTAAGTGACATGCTAATGGAGAATATAAGTATTTTATTTCACAGTCCTAGTTCTTTACTATTGTACTAATCAATATGAATTTAATTTAGTGACAAATTAATATACTTGCATGTAGACTATACTCATTAAACAGTGTTTCTTATGCATTTGATACATAAAATATTGACTGACTAACAACTGTGATTATTTTTTTCTTTAAAAATAATGATGAAATTGTTATTGTTCAATGTCATAATCCATCTTATTGCTGTAATAATAATTCTTTAAAAATCTTTCTGGAAGATGAACAAAAAAGCCAATAGTAACAGACCTAGTTGCTAAGAATGTAATGGATAAAAAGATATACCTTATCATTTTTATAGATCCTAGCATCTTATATTTTAAAATGTACAGACATCTATAAGCAAATATATATGCATGCATGTTTGTATCTGAAAATGATAGGGTCTGAAAAGAGAAAGAAATGATTCTGCATAGAAGATTTTTGTAGTGGGAGAACAAATCTTCAAGGTTTCGGATAAAAATTAAATATTTGAGGTTGAAAGGGAGAAAATAACTTTTTGGGAAATCTCAGTAATTATTTCCCAGTGGCTTAAAAAGTCTCAGTGTAGATTTAATATGGAATAAATTTTCCATTAAGTGGAAAAGGGATAAAATTGCCTTTAGTGAAAATTATCAGCTGGACTAATTTTAAAAAGGTGAGATGGCTATATTTAAAACCCTTGATAAAAGCACTAAACTTCACATCTTTATGAATGAAGAAAAACGATAGGAAGATTTGGGTCTTTGATGTTTATTTCATGAACAGGGTCCCAATCAGGATCATGTTTCTCCTAATCTTATACATTTCCATAGTTTTGAAGGAAAGTTTTCAACTTAGAAGCACTATTTTAAAGCCAAGGTGTCAGATGTTATTGGTTTAGAGACACTATTTTATTAATCCACTCATGAATTGATGGGCACGTGGATTGATTCCACATCTTTGCAATTATGAGTTGTGCTGCAATAAACAACTAAGTGTAGGTGTCTTTATGATTAAAAGATTTTTCCTATGAGTAGATGGATACCCTGCAGAGGAATTACTGGATGGAATGGTAATTCTATCTTTAGTTCTTTGAGAAATCATGATACCTTTTCCATCAAAAATGATTTATAATTTTCATATAATATTTTGAATCATATATAAATAGTTAACAAATGTTAAAGTAAGTGTTGGAGGGTAGGGGTCCAAGTTTCTTAAACCCACTTGACCTGGTTCAATTACTCAGCTGAGCTAGAAAGTTCAACAGAGACACTGTGGTAATAGAAAGCAAAAGTGAGTGGAAATTGAAAATGAAACTGGAGGGGCACAGGCACTGTGGATAGAAAGGAAAAGTAACCTGCACAAGTTTCAGGGCAACAGAGGGATTTTATTTAGGAAGAACAAAGAGAAAGTTTAGAGTACTTCCAAAGAGAGCTGGAAGTGGATCTCTTTCATGAAGGAAAAAAGGTGAGAAAGAGGAGGGGCAAAGGTCTCCAGCAGTATAAATATTCTGTTTAAAATTGGTTCCAAGTCTTTCATTGGCTTCTCCGAGCCTCCAGGTAGTATTGCCCTTTTCTGTTGGTCATTGCTTGTCTCTTTCTATTGGTCATTGTTTACCTAGGTTACTTCATTTCCATATTCTTATGGACCCGCCAGACTTCCTGGTTCAGTAGGCGGGGTTTTCCCCCAATCCTCCTTGAAGCCCCTTTCTTAGTGTCCCTTCTCAGTAAGTATTACCTAAAATTTAATATTTTTTGATTGATGAATCATACCTAAGATAGTGTAATGTCCCACATGCAATTAGATGGGCATTTAGCATACTTAATGACGTTTACCTTTTTTAATTTATTTCTTATTTAAGTGTTATGGATACATAATAGTTGTAAAACTTTATAGGGTACGTGGGATTGTTGATACAGGTGTACAACGTGAATTAATCCAATCAGGATAATTGTAGAATTTTGTTACACTCTACTGGGGTATCTGTAGTGTACTATTTTGTTAATAGAGGAGTAAAGTAGGGGGTGGGATGCCACCCCTGACTGCTAACAATAGGCAGTGCAGAATAGCAGATGAAGGAATTACTGCTCATATTGCCATTAATTAGCAATTAAAATAATGTCCTCTATAGTCGGAAAAAAGTCATTTCTTTTATTGAGAAGGGGCAGAGGAATAGTTTGGGAGAATACTAGCAAAGGTGAAGACAGTTCAGACAGGAAAGGAAAGAAGAAGACTTAGAGACTAGGTCAGCTACAGTGTGGAATTGGACCGATGGAGGTGTCATGTTTATATACTGCATTGGTTTTTATTGTTATTGTTGTTTTATTCATTCAACATTTTTAGGCCTGGCAGGTGCTCTTTAGTTAGCCAAAGCCTCCACTTGTTCTTGTATCTCACATGGGGCAGTGTCACACATAGGTATGAATTGCTGAAGGCCATAGAATTTTACCTCTTGTTTAAGAATGTGGAACCTGCCAGTGAAACTGCAAAACTTTCCCTTCCTCTCCCACTCTAGAAAGCCCAGCAATCCCGTACTAAGGAGAAATCTAAAAGTTATTTAGAGCCACAATCTGTATAGAATGTATACTATTTATGTAACATACTTACAACTCTAATTATGTTTATAATTTTTTTGTTGTTGTTGGCAGTTTTTGGTCGGGGCCAGGCTCGAACCTGCCACCTCCGGTATATGAGGCCAACACCCTACTCCTTGGAGCCACAGGCACCACCCCCATGTTTATAGTTCTTTTATACTTGTGTTTGAGTTTGTAGTTTGAGTTACTGTTAAAACTGTGCTTAGTTTACATATGAAAAATGAATCTGCAGTTTGTTTCTTTGTTGCCTTTATTCAGTTATCAAAGTTACAAAGAGTTTGGGTCAGCGCAGGCCTGGACCCAGCTGAGGTTCATAGACAAAATTGTGGTTGCAGGGCAGACCAGGAAAGCGGTACCCAAAGAATGCTGTCTTGAGGAGTTTATTCCATTCAAATTGTGCTTCCCTTCTCAAAAGCAATTTGGGAAGCAGGAAACCTCTAAACTATGCACAGTATAATTACTGTCATTTCAGCCTTTGAAGTCCATCTCGTCTGCACAGATTCATTGCAGAAAATCACACCCTTTGGGTTTTTCCCAGAAATCATCTGTTCGGGGCCTACAAAGTTACTCATAAGCAAAAACATTTGGCCTTGTGGCTGTATCCATGTGGCCCCTAGTGAAAGGAAATGTCTTTTATTTTTCTTTTTACTAGGCCAAGCTAACAACAGAGTATGGATTGTGGAGAACCAAATTCTAATCCTAGACTGACTTTAAACATATTACTTAGGAAAGAAGGCATAAAACAGCAAACAGTAGCAAAAGATGAAAGGCATGTAGCTATTAGATTATAAACATCTTGGGAAGAGTGTCTGTGTCTAAACTGTACTTTTGGTCTTCTAACAATGGTCTCAAAGAATATAAAAACTTTATTTTTATGATAAAGTCATTTCTACATGATAGTCATGTTGTTTAATTGAACTCTAGGATAAGAGAGAACAAAATCTAGTAGCTACGGATAACTCCTAAAGTATCAGAAAATATTTTTGAAATTGCTTTGATAAAGTATTGCCAGGTGCCTGAAAGTGACCACCTAGCCATTACTTTTATTAACTATCTAACCACTAGTATGTTTTACATCTATGGGCTTTAAACTATTCCCCAAATAGTAATGGTTCCTTTTCATACACAGAACATGCCAAATTAAGTATACACATTTTAAGAAAGGAAAAAATCTGTATGAAAATTGGAATATTCAAGTCATGTTTGACTTCTGCAATTACAGGAGATACAAGATAACAACAGGCGGGATGACAAACGTTATTGGCATCTACTAAGCATTACAATTTTAACACCGTTGTTTCTTTGCTTAAAGTGTGTATACAATTTTTGGCAATCTCTATATTTGTTAACAAAAATCACGTTGTTAAAAATATTCATTTTGCAGGCATTAATCTATGGTGGTGTACGTCACAATGACTATGGGGAGAACAAGGGGTATTGACAAGTAAGAAGCAGAAGAGAATTTTCTTTTGCCAGGATGGAAACATCTGTATCTTGATCTGGTGAGAGAAGCTTTTCTGTATGTAAAATTTTATCAAGTTTTACTCTTCGCTATATGTTAATTAAAAATATTTTCATGTGAAATTCTAGATTGAGATGGCTTTGTTTTCAAAAATTCACTTCATTTGTAACAGCATGAGCATAAATAATGCTTGTTACATTGTGTAGGCAGCATTTTCTTTGTGTATAGCCAAAAATTTTTGTACTAAAATTCTGTAGGGACGTTACATACCATATAATAAACTAGTTTATAAGGCCAACCAATATCCGTGGAAATTAATATTTTAAGGTAAATTTAAAAAATGGAAAGCTAAAGGAATTCTGCAAGTTTAGCTACTTTTACTGCAGTTTTATGGCAATGAAAATATGTCTCTCTAGTCCAGTCATCACAAAAATCCTGTCTCCCAGGGATTATAGTTTTGTGGCTATGATTACATCACTGGTCATTGGATATGCCTGTATTTATATATATGCTTAAAATTTAAGAATAAATATAAAACTAGAAAAAAATATATGGTATAACCAAAGTTCTAAATATAAAATTCAATGTTAGGGTCAACTAAAAATGTTTCATCATCTTCTCCACTTCCCCACCACCCACTCTACCAGTGCACACTGCTCAAAACACAACATTATTTAAGAAATCATCTCCTCCACATACAATATTGCCTGGATATTCCCCAGCACTGAGGCAATAACGAAAAATAAAGTACTATCTCTTTCTCCAAAGAATTTGCAATCTAAATGAGAAGACAAGGGAAGTCATTTAAAATTTAAAAAATATTTTTAAAGTGTTATATTTTATTATTCAATTATCTTTAATAAAAATAATAAAAGGCCATATATAACATATACTATACAGGAAATGTATGGGTAAGACATATATGATAATCATATTTAGTGGCATGCTGGCAAATGTTTAATAACTAGCTCTCCAGAAAAAAAACATAAACAAAAACTATAGCTTTTGCCAATTTCCCTAGTGAAAATACTCTCACCGTGGCCCAATATCAGGGCTTGCAAAATTCCTCACACTTTAACAATCTGTTCTCAAGAGTTGGTATGTGACAGTTCTAGTACACAACTGCTTAACTGTCCAGTAAGAGATTTCTATAGAATTTATACAGTAATTCACTTTACTGTGACCTAATATCAGGTATTTTGTTAGCTATCAGAGATAAAAAGATGATTAATTATACCCTCTGTTCTCAAGCATGTTATAATCTAGAGGGAAGTAATCCCTGACTATAAACACTAGCATTAAAGTGTATCAGTAGGGAAACATAAAGGAGGAGAAAGACGATGGATTCTAGATGATGGATTCTAAAAGCTTCCAAGTGGTGAGATTCGAGTAGGATGTTGGACCAAGTAGGATTTATTTATTTATTTATTTTATTTTGAGAAAGAGCCTCCAGCTGTCACCCTGGATAGAGTGCTGTGGCATCACAGCTCACAGCAACCTCCAATTCCTGGGCTCAAGCGATTCTCCTGCTTCTGCCTCCCAAGTAGCTGGGACTGCAAGCGCCCGCCACAACACCCAGTCATTTTTTGGTT